>PVKU01007361.1:0-88815 GCA_004027475.1 Anoura caudifer
ATTCACTGCTGGTAGGTAACACTAAAAATATGCTTTATTACTTGGTCCTACCTTAACAATTCAGAAGAAAAAAGTAGCCAATCAATCAGACAGCCAGAAAAGGGGGAATGGCTAAACTCATTCTTTCTTCCTATCTAATTCAATAAAATTGAGAGCTGAAGGTATTTCAGTCATCCAGAAGAGCAGGTGTTTATTCACTAAACATTTGATGGGCACTAACTATGTGCAGGGAATTAGACATCCAGGCTCTAAAACTTTTCAAGAGCCCAGAGTTTAATCGGAGAGTCAGATGGAAAAGAGTAACCACATTCCATATGCTACAGTAGGGACATGTACCAAGTACCTGAGGGCTCACAGATGAAGAAACTGCTTTTTCTTCCCGGATAAAGCCAGGGAATCTCACAGAAACAGAAGAAAGCAGGTAACAGAAAACAAAGAGTTCCTTTACCTAAAGAGAAAGGAGACAGAGGAGGGGAGTGTACAGGAGAGGAGCTTGAGCCTCTGGTAGACGGACACGAGCAGAGATTTTTTCTCTCTTGTTCTCTGCATAGCCACTGCCTGGCATGTTGCTGCTGCCACTCGATAAATATTTATTGGGCAGGTAGATGAACTCTGGCACATGGATAAGAAAATGTGAATTTTGTTACCTTGACACATATTTGACCATAATTTTTCTATCTATCTACTTTCTGCTTCAGGTTCACAGTTCATTATCAGCAATGCCAAAATACAAAACTTCTGAAAACCAAACGTACTCTCCCAACCCTTTTGGTGTCAAAATGTTACCTGACTTCATTCATGGAAATCCTGACGTGGACTGACATAAGGCTATTTTTAATCTTTATTTACTCTAAGTAGCGTGAATATGTATCCACTCTGCTGAGAAAGGAATACATACTATGTTGGATAATGGGGTGCTGCCCTGGACCTTGGTGGGGCTGTTCTATAATACACTGTATTTGTACTGCAGTCGCCTTCCTAAAATCTCAAAAATTCTGAGTTCTGAAACAGATTCGTCCCCAACAGTTTTAGATAAAATATTGTAGACCTGCAAGACAGTACAATAACCCTGCTGACAGTCCCGAATGCTATCGGGAATGCTATCGAGAATGCTATCGGGAATGCTATCGGGAATGCTATCGGGAATGCTTTACTGCCTTGTGGCTTATTGTTCAGTCTGTCTTATGCTAAACTTGTAGTAGGTGGTTGTGCTGTCTTAATGTGGCCCTGGATTATTGGTGCCACATGTATGTGATCACCTCCAGTCCCTCCCCACTTGGGGCTGACCTACCCAGGGGCCCCATATCGGCTCCAAATAGTTGAAGCTACCTCTCATACCTGGCCCCGATACCCTGTCCCTGTTTTGGTGATCATAAACTGCATAATGCCTCTTTAATAATGGAGGCAGGGTTCACCTGCGATATGCCAAATGGAAAGAGACAGCAAAGTAAGAAATTACCTTCACCTTAATGTGAATGGGCTATTGCTGGGTACCTCAGAGACCAGAAAATTCAACACGGTGAAAGAGAGAAGTGCAGAGAAGCAAGGAAATCAAGTCAAAGACAAATGCCGTCTCTTGCAAATCTTGCCAAGGACAAACACCGAACAAGAAGATAAAGAAAATCTACTTGTTCTGAGCAACTCACATGTATTAGAGGCTGCAGCCGGTGGTGGGTGGTCATGCTTACTCCTCGCAATTACCCAGAGTGATCTTTTTGGGTATCTTTATTTTACAAATAAGGAGCAAAACTATATTAAGACCAAAAACTTCCTCAGTGATATAGAATTGGGAAGAGGCAGACCTAGGACAGAGTTAGGTTTCTCCCACGTACTGTGCCACACTGCCTGAGCTTAAAGTCACATGCAAAAGGATGACGGCCATAAGAAAGGCCAGCACTGTTACGTGCATGCAGAACACCTACCTTAGCTTTCACTGATGAGCAGCAGTCAACAGTAAATAGTCAACAGGCCATGTTTTGTGCACTGATTTATTATTATTGTTGTTATTGTTATCAATAGCAATGGAAAATTGAGCAACTACTATGGCCTGGGCCTTGTGTCAGACACTTCATTTATAGTGAATCATGTTTTCCCATACCCTGCAAGACAGGCATTATAATCCCTGAGATTCAGAAAAGTTGCTTAGGGCTCCTCTGCTAGCAAGTGGTAGATAAGGGATTTAAATATACAATTACTTAACTCTAAAACACGTGCTCTTTCAACATATCCTGCTGCAACACTTTCAAATACAAAGCTGTTGTTGGTGTTGAATCATAAGGGGCATCTCCTATTCATAGCACTTACTCTTGAGGCATCATTGAAAAAGAATAGAAGGCCCACTGAACTGCCACATTTGTCCTCTGCCAATAAACAGAAGACAAAAAAGCACATGTGGAATTTGGAATGCCCTAGAACAGCCACCAGTGACTCATCTAGCTCTGAGAATGTGATCTCCTTTCAGCAATATGAAACCAAAAACATTTAAGTCAGCATGTACTTCATTCACACTTCACATGCACTGTGAAAGTCGCCCGTTGATTCCAGGTGGTTCTCCCACCGGTATACCACTGGGTTGGCCACCCTGGATTGAGCTGTGATGGACAGGCCACCTGTGATGTGATTTTCCAAACCCTGCTTACCTCGTATGTGACAGCATGGATGATAGGGCACAGACAAGAAAACTGACCCTCCTCTTCTTCTGAGGAAGACTGCAGCAAGAGTATTCTCTTCTAGCTGTAATACAGAATGGGGTTGAAGAAGTAAGGGGAGTAAGTTATGAGCACAGCGCTCTGCATTCATCATTTCCATGCTTCTCCCTGAAGCCATATTCTCAATGATCTGTGAGATACTCCTATATATTGCATCCCTAGCACCCAAGAACTGGATAATTCAGTGGTTCTCAATCATGGAAGATACTGTCTACCTCCCATCCCCCAACTAGTGGTGTTTGGTGATAGGATGTGGAAATGTGTTAGAGGTGTGGGAAGTGTTGCTATGGTCACATGGGCTGGAGATTTGGCCTGTCATTTAGTGTGTGTGGGGGGGGGAACCAGGAACCCAAGAGTGGTACGTGAAAGTGTCTCACAAAGTATCAAAATACCAATTCCTTTGTTGGAAATGCTGCCATAGAATTGGCATTTGGTCCCAAGCCTGTGACTGAACTCTGATGACAAAATACCACCTCGCCCCACAGTCCCTCAGATCATCATGCTCCTGCCATACAAAAGGTGTCACTAAAAGTCAGCATTGCCTGAGAAGTTGAAATTATTATTAGTTAGACATTTTCTAAAATTTTAGCCATAAACAATAAATAATGAGGAGAAAAGAGTAAATAGGGGGAGTAAAACAAAAATTTTTATCAATGTTGTAAATATGTATTTATTGATTTTTAAACAAACTTAAACGGTAAATCTTATGTTGTGATTACTATGATTAAAAGCAAAAGAACAAGAAAATAAATAAATATCATGCAAAAACTATCATTCATCATTGTCCTAGAGTTGTCTCTCTTGTGCCCTCCTTAATTCTACATCTTGCTTCAACCCCAAATTTAATCCTTGACAGGTTTAGAGGGACAAGGTATCACTGTTGGATGATCTGGTTCTGTACCTCATGGGGACATTTTGGCTGACTGTACGAGTACACGATGCGTTGCAGCGGTCAGCACACTCTGGCCTGCAGGCCACGTTCGGCCATGCCCTGTTTTTGTATGACCCAGAAGCTAAGATGTTTTTGTTGTTGTTTTGTTCTAAAAAGTGTTGTCAAAAAGAAGAAACAGGAAAAGGAAGAAGAGGTAGCGGAGAGGAAGGAGGAAGGTATGTAACAAAGCTGGTATGTAGCCTCACAAGGCCTAAAACATGTACTATCTGGGTCTTTACAGAAAAAGCTTGCTGACATCTGTATTAATAATTTGTACTTCAAGCACTTTGAGATCAGGGAGGCAACTCTTCTTAGAAAGCATTGATTAGTCACAGCACTGTGCCAAAAGACCTCAACCTAGGGTGTATGATGAAGATGAACCGCTCCTTACATGCCTCACCTGTCTGTAGTCTGGAAATAGTTATCAAATGTGAAGTCCTGTGTACCTTAGCAAAATTAAGTCTTACTGCTTATTCAAGACAATGCCTTCATTTTGCCTTAAGGTTGCCACCAGTAACCCCCTTCTCCTCCAGATTTTTATTTCTCTGTTAACGATCCAGGGACCCAAACAGTCGTCTGGAGCTCTATCACCTCTGCCTCAGTTTCCACTGATTCTTTGTTATTGAGAAACAATAAGTTAGGGAAATATTGCCAACGAGGGAATTATGAAGATCATAATTAACAAGGGAGACAGTTAGAGGATTTATAATGAAGGTTGATCCTGGTCTAATTTCACTGGGAAAGAGCATTGCCTCAATCTCATTTGCTAGTAATTAGCTTTGCCTTTATTGCATTGTAAATACCGCTTTAATTACCAGGCTCCTGAGTTCAGAAGATGGAGCTCAGTATCCTTATTGGATTTCATATTCTGGCAATCCCTCCTCCTCACTCTCTGAGCCTTTGCTGTGCACAATGATAGTATGCAAATGCAACTGGCAGGCAGCGCAAGAGGATTATAAGGGGTAGAGATGAGCAATATGAGAGATGCACAGTCCTGGAGAAGGAGCTGCCTGCCCCTCCCTAATTATCATCCTGATCCCTCTTATCCTGGAGTCTCAAGAGGAATTAGGCAACACGGATGAGGCAACCCTGCTGGGATAACTTCTGTAAAAGGCTCAACTAAGCCAAAGGGGATAATAATCTTCAGGACTCCCAGGCCACAAAAAAGGAAGCAGTCATTAATTAGGTATTAATTAGCATCAGCTAGGAAGTGGACCAAGAGGTACAGTGGCCAGAGTTCAAGGGTTTGTGGATGAACTTGAGACTCAGTTCGTCCACTAATTCACTGCAGGACTTGGACAAATCATTCCTCTTTTTGGACTTCAGTTTTCATCACTGAAAATGGAGTTACATTAAATGATTGCATATAATTCCAAATACAAAGTTTGTATTGATGTATAAATTTTATATTGGAAGACATTTTAAAGATCATCTTTTCTAATGCTCTGTGGTAGACATTAGAGCCCCTAAACCCACCTGTGATTTCAGCTGCCGCATGGACAGTTCCACGAATGTTCATGCTTCCTTCACATTGCCAACTCCCCACCTCAAGCAAGTGCCCCACCTTTCTACATTCTGCTCCTGGGTTAGCTCACGGAGCATCATGCAAGTACAGCCCTTGGGTTTAACCCACAACAAAATGGCGACAGGAGTGGGTAGGTAAGTGCTCTAGTCTCTCAATTTCCAGGTGTTCAATTCTGGGCCACATTGGTATGCTGCTCAGGAGTCCCAGAAGAACTGAAGCCTGTGGCTGACTGCAGTGACCTCAGGGATGTTCCCTCACGTCAGCTTTTCTTGCTTCTTACGTTCACTTCCTAAAAAACTGCTTCCACCCAAGTACTTATCTCAGGCTCTGCTTCCAGGGAACATAATCTAAGTCACCCTTTTAGTTCAAAGACAAAGAAAACAAGGTGAGAAGCAGACAGTGTAACTGCACCAAGGACAACGTTCTGCTCACTGCCCTATTTATAGATGGATGGGCCACCTGCCTGTAAAACACCCAGAAGAGACCAACTGTGGTTCCTTCTTAGCGTCTCATCCAAAAAGATACAATCCAGTTATAGAGAAACATTAAAAAAGCTTCCTTATACAAAGGGTAAGAAACATCATAGGAGATGAAAATTATTAGCGACAAAAATAAGAAAACATGCTCCAATATCAAGTGGACCTGGATTTGAACCCTACAGCTATGTGCCCTTGTTGCATTAGCTTTATACACCTTCCTTTGTTCATCTGTAAGATTAGGAATGATAATATCTAAAATACAGTAATCCCTCAATAATTATCATTGTAACCTTGTCAATATTATCATTATGTATAATAATTGTGTGTCTGTCATTTAAAACAAACAAACAAAAAAAAACTATCAATGCTGCAAATGGTAACCTTACTCAAAACTTGACATGTTAACTACTTTACGCCCTTAAAAGCACCACCCAGGGTGTATCGTTTCTTCTTTTCTGATTGTTGTGACATGAAGACATGAGAAGGGGCACTGCAAACAGCACCCCTTTCTCCCTCTGTCTAGGACTTTGATAGAGGCCCACTGATGATGCTTGGCACTGATGTACTTCCCTCCTCCGGGTTGTGGGCTGACACTCCCAGGGTTGCTGAAGGCTGAGGGAGAGATCCGCCCTTCCTGGCTCTCCATATTTCCCAGCCACTTGCGCCAACTGTTAGCTGGGACACATCCCAGATTCTGCAGAATTAGCAGGCAAGCATCCACTGATGAATATGCAGGAATGCAAAGCCATGTCAGAAAATCATCCAATCTGAAGGACCTTAAATGTCATCAGATCCCGACGACACCGAATTTGCCAAGTGGTTGCCCTGCTTCTCCTAAACATCGCTACATTCCAAGAGAGCCGATTCATATTTAGACAGCTTTGACTTTTAGAAAGCTTGTCTTTATACCCATCTAAAATATTTTCCCTGTAGCTTACATTCATCACTTGTCATAGTTCTAATCTAGTAAGTCATTTAGAACAAAAGTTAATCCTTTCTCCATATGGCAACCCTTGAAAAAAATTGTAAACCTCATTCACATCTTTTCCTGGTTGCCACTTTTCTGGCTAGACACCTCCATATCCTTCCCAGTTCTTTGGTTATTTACCACGATTCACAGAGATTAGAGGAATAACTTGAAAGTATCTAAATAACTGTCTTGGAAATAAAAAAATGCACAGTGTAGTTTAATTCCTAAACAAATAATTAAGAGCTGGCACTATGCGCAAACAGAGGCTATAAATACTTAAAAAGGCAGATGGTTATATATTATAGAAGGAACACAAACTTTGGAGTCAGGCCAACTTGAATTTGAACCTTGGCTCTTCCGCTTATTTGTCAAGTGACCTTGAACAGGTTACTTAACCTCTCTTAGCCTCAGTTTCCTGATTTGTAAAATGGACTTAAAACACCTGTCCCAGAGGGTCACCGTGAAGATTAAATGAAGGAAATGATGTGAATGCGCTCAGCGGGTAGCCCAGCCACATGTGCAGCATAAGAGCACATGAGTTTTGAAGCAAGATGGGCAAGGAGGAGTCCCAGCTATGATGCTGCTTATCTGTGAAAATTTGTGCAAGTAACTCAGGCGTCCCGAGTCTCATTTTCCTCATCTATCAAATGCCAAGTAACACTGAATTTGAAACTTGATTGTAAAGATCAGAAATATTGCTCGTAAGTGCCTAGCATAGAGACTGTTTCTTGAGTTATCTTCATTTTTTACAAACTCCAAAAAGTTTCTTTTTCTTTTCACTTCCATAGACTATCATTGGAAAATGCAAAGGAGTCTAATCTGCTAATTCTTGATTTTTATAACAAGAGGGTAGTGAGAGAAATGGCTGTTATAAAAAGAAGGTGTCTCATGCAAACTGATAAAATACAAAGAAAAATCCAGAAGTTTTCCCTTATACAGTAAAGAATTTGCAAAAATAATTAAAACAATGCCCATACAATATACATTCTGATTTTTTTTTACATACTAACGTTCAGAAAGAGACCGAGAGCCATAATGCAGATAAACCAGGATACTAGGGAGTCAGTAAATTTTGAGTTTAAAGTGCCAGAAAAGAAATTCACAGGAGTGAAGCCAGATAGTCAGCATTTGGACCATTTGGGAAGAATGTCAAGTATTCTGAAGGTGCACAGAAGAGACAGAAAGATCACACGGCTCTCTATCTAGGGGCACACCTTTCAGAAGGCAGGGTCCTGCTTGATAGACATAAGGAAAAAATCGCAGTGAGCTCGGTGTCGATCCATCACTGCCCCTAAGAAAATATGCCCCAAATACACATCCTTTGCCAAAGGACTAAGTGCATAAAAGGCAAATCAAAAGTGACAACCTACAGGATAAGGACACTGATGTCCAAGCCTGAAGTTAAAAGCAACTCTGAAAACATACAGTGGAAAAGGTATCAGAAGATCTCACTTCTGACCTGTTCTCTGCTCTGCCCTCTTCCCAGAACAAATCACTTCTCCCCTCTCTATGCCCCAGCCCAGGATGGAAGATGGAGTGAAGGTGCACCGGATGATTTCTGAGGTCCCTTTTGCACCAGCGCATGCTGTATGTCTTTTCTGTCAAAGGTATTCAAGACTGATTAGCATCAGGGAGTTAGCAAATTGCCAAGCAGCTCCTAGCATAGAGCCTGTCCCAGTAGAAGTTGAATAAGAAAATATTCCTGGAAGTGAAATGTTTCAAAATTAACATGAATCAGTGAATGTCTAGTCAATGCTCAAAATGAAGCCTAAGATCACCTTGAGAACATTGGCTTCTACTGCACTGGAACCAGTATAGACTGAAACTCAGACCCAGAAATTCCTGCACTTGCCCAGGAACATAAGAGTTGCCCTCAAGTCTTTTAAGAAGAGTCCTTGTTCACAGTCTTAAAGGTGATATCAGGAGCTACTATCTTCTAAGCCAAGAGACAAGTCTCCAGCTCGTCTTTCCCACACACATCCCTGAATCTTTCCTCCCTAGTCTCAGTGCCTGGCACCTCTTGATCATGAGGCACAGGCTAGATGCATTCAAGTCTGTGTCCCGTGGAGAAAGCAGAGGTGAGTCTGGGGCGAGGGATGGTGTCTAGAGGTCTTAAGGACATGAATATATGACCACACATACACTCCCTGATCATTTGCTATTTCAATCTAAGGAAAAAGAAAATCAGGGCCCCCAGATACAATATGCTTAGAGGTACATCCCTCATATAAATAAAGACTCAGTGTTCAATATCAATGACATAATTATGTAATTAAATGAAATGCTAAATATAAGGTAATTATTCTGACCACCCTACTGTAATGCAAGCACCCTCCTGTAGCCACAAACACTCATCATGCTGTCATTATGGAGGTTATAAATTGCTCTTCCATGGTCTTTTTTCTCCCAGAACAAAAATGTTCCAATGCTTTGTCTTCCCGGCCATCTCTAAGGAAACCAGTTGCCTTGATGAGGTGCTAAAGGAGACATTTTCAAGCCCCTTCCCCCAGGATAAAGGAAAGGCAATATACACCTTGGGCCACTCATTCTCTTACTCCTTATCTTCTTTATTAAATGGCTTGGCCATTCCATTCCAGCAACAGAAGGCTGGGGTGGGCCAGACGCATGGCATGATGCTGAAATTGTTCCCCATAAAAATGTGCCTGCAATGTTACAACAGCTTTGATGCTGTTGTAATGCACCCATAAAATCAAGGAACATATGTACAGGCAGCTGCTGGTGGCAGTGAAGGCATGTAAAAAATATGGGGCTGTTGAGAAACTTTGATAGATTTTACAGCCAGCCAAATTTTATATATATATAAAATGGCCTGCTATAGGAACCTACAGAATGCTTTTTTTAGTGTGTTTATTCATTTCATCATTTGTAACAAATTTCTGAGACAAACTAGGAGCCCAGGTGATTAGTTTTCAAATCAGTGGTTTCTGTTTAGCCTTAAAAACTCAGAGAGAAAGAAAAAGCCTTTAATAACTGATCCTCAGAAGGCACTGGGGAAAGCCTTGAGTATAGGAAGGGTATATGTCACTCTACATAAATCATTTCCCTACATCACCCCCCTCGGATGCATCAGGACCCTCACAGGACAGCTATTCAGCTTCCTTGATCTGGCAGGGGTTTTGCTGCAACTTAATCAGGGCCAAGTGGAGAGATGATAATAAGCAGAAGAAAATCAGATTATCTGTGTCTAAGGGTGGTATTAGTACACAAACAATATGTGGGTGCACAAAGTAATGAATAGGATGTGGGAAGAAAATCTTAACACTACTATTCCATTTATTGGTATGTAAAATAATGGAGAAGAGGGCATGCTTTCACGATATTTAATATATGTTCAATGGGAGTGCTCCTCTCACTAGCAGATAAATGCAGGTGAGGACGCAATCCAAAACTTACATACTGTGTATTCATACACGGGAATAAATGTTCCAAAATGCCTTACTATAAATGTGTGATCAAAAAGTTTAGAGATTGCTGACATGATAGCATAAAAACCTTCACTTAAGTATAGGAAGAAACCCATATCATCAACAAATAGATAATTCTTATGTAATATGTTTTAGAGCATGAAAAAATACGGCAAATTTCCAAGTCATTTTATTTGGCTGGAACACGTGTTCTGTGTTTGGTTGATTGGCTTTTGTTTGTTTGTTCTTGCTTTGACTGTAATCCTTCTGTGACTCGCATGTTGATACAAGTGTGTTTTTTCTTATAATTTTTATTCCATTGGCATTTTAATGGGTATCTGGGAGAGTTAAAATGCATGTCTACAACGCCCCCTTATCCTGCTCTTTCCAGTATGCCAGTGATTCTCCTTGCTGCAAGCCAAGTCAGGTTCAAAAGATTAATAAAATACTGATAATCATGTCCATGGCTAGAGCAATAGCTATAATGATGAATTTTAATAACAGGATTTGGCATATTTTTTAAAAGCATGGGTTTGATAATGAAACAGTTCATATTCTGCATCTGCCATGTGTATAGCTGTGCATTAAGTGGTCACGTCAGTTGCTGCCTCTTAGACACAATATTATGACCTATAAAATGGAGATGATATTTATTTTCCATAACATCTGTCCACCGAATAACAAGTGACTCAAAAGATTTAACATTATCTTGGTGAAAAAAAGGTTGGGAAAGGAAGAAGTAGTAGAGAAAAATCAGAGAAGCTTGAACAAAGAGTGAAAATGAAAGAATTTAAAATATGGTCTAATGAATCTCTTTCAGAGTCCTGCTTAGCAATATAAAGTATGGGAATTAGCATAATCCTTAAAAGCCAGGAATTGCTATCTTTGGGGAAAGACACTGCTCATTTTCAATTTTTCCAATGGTCTTCAATGATTTATCTCTTGGCAACACAGGAACCAATGAAACAAGCACATTTCTATTCTTGACTTCCAGGGCCCAGGTGAAAAATCTATTAATAGGCATGAAAGGCCAGATGGACTGGCCAAGGCCTGGAGCGCAAATGTTAGTTTTAGAGGAACCATCTGGGGCTTGTATTTATGCCTTAGTGGAAAAGCCAGGGAGAGCCCAGCGCACAGCATAGTCAGTCAGGGAGGCGGCAGTCGGAGGCCTGCCGGTGTCATCAGCCTTACGCTGCTACAGAAAAATGCTGACTGGGAGAAGGAAAAAACTTACCAGTTATTTTCTTCTTCCTTTTCTTAATTTTCAAAAACAAGTGGACATGTTTTGATAACTAAAAAAACTAGGCAGAGAAGTTAAAAGTCAACTAGGTACAAATTCCCAAGTTTCTCAAGCGAAGTTTCCAGAACACTCTCCTACCATCTGATGTGTTGTCCCCATGACAGGGTGGGAGGGGGGCCTGACTCTGAGCAGCTACCAGCAAAAATCAACACCATCCACCTTCCTCAAGAGCTCCTGTTAAACTTTCAGAAATATTGAGTTTCTAATATAAAATCAAATACATCCATTATCATCACAATGGGACAGAATGGTTTCAAATGTCAGTTCTTTACTTGCTGAATTATTCTGAGCTTCAGGTTCTTCATGTTAAATAATTACAATAATAAAGTTTTTCCATGCTTAAAGGATGATTGAAAAAACAATTTATGTAAGAAAAAGTTAGCACAGCTTCTTCATTGTTTTCATCCATTCATTTCATCAGTCTGCATTCCCTGTGCCAGGCACTGAGGGCACAGCGGTGAAAAGGCACATAGTACGCCAGATTATAACACACAACTAAACTACAGCAGCATTTTTTTAGAATTTACAGAAATCTAGCAAATGGAAAAAAATGGGTTTTTAAAACCAATAACCCTACTGGCCACATACAAATAATTGTAATATTTTCTTAAATCCTTTACTTTTATACATTCTGAAAAACAATAATTTAGATAAAACTAAAGCTAAAGGTATAAATCAACTATAAATGGTAGACTTTCTACGAGACTATGTCATAAGCAATATTTAGAAAATACTGTTTGCTATTTTTTACATTTTTCTTGTGCATAAATGCAAGTGCACAGCCAATTTCTTAAATTAGGAGGATATTTTAATGGGAAAAAATAATTGCAACTCACATACCTGCTAAGGAACTTGTATCTAGAATACATAAGGCACTCTTACAACTCAACAATAAAAGACAAATAACCTAATTTAAAAATGGGCAAAGTATCTGAATGCATATTTATCCAAAGAAGATACATCAATTGCTGATAAACAAAGGAAAAGTTGCTCAGCATCCTTAGTTACCAGGGTAGTGTAAATAAAAACACAACGACACATCAGTTCATACCTACTAGGATGGCTATAGTTCAAAAGATAAATAGTAATACATGGATGAGGATGTAGGGAAATTTGAATGCTCATTCACTGGTGATAGTATTGTAAAATGGTGCGCCCACTATGGAAAAAAGTCTAGAGAGTACTCAAAAAATTGTATTCGATACATAGAGTTACCATACGATCCATCAATTCAACTTCGAGGTATATATCTAATATAAATGAAAACACAGTTGACACTAAAACTTGTACACCAGTGTTCATAGTAGCATTATTCACAATAGCCAAAAATTAGAAGTAATCCAATGTTGATAAACTGATGAATGGATAAATAAAATATGGTATATCCATACAATAATATATTATTCAGAAATGAAAAAGAATGAAACATTAGTACATGCTACAACATAGGTAAACCTTGAAAACAGTATATAAACTGAAAGAAGACTGACACAAAAGACCACATATCGCATGCTTCCATTTATATGAAATGTCTGAAACAGGCAAATCCACGAAGACAGAAAGTAGATTAGGATTTGGAACAGTGAACCCAGGGTTTGGGACAGGAAGGAAATGAGAAGTGAGACTAATAGGAAAGGGTTTCTTTTTTTGGGGGGGGGGGTAATGAAAATATTCTAAAATTAATTATAGTGATAGTTACATAATTCTGTAAATGTACTAAAAATCATTAAATTGTACAGTATTTGGATTATCTTTGAATAAAGCTGGGGGGGGGAGGAATTCAGGCATGAGTCTCTTATGAACCTCCAGGATAAGAGGGTGTACCATTTTCTCTCCTCCATTATTTCCCCACATTTCTTTCAGACATCGCAAGACACAAGTGATGCTTCAAATATATTCCTTCTAGAAATTATTTACCTAATACAGAAACAATGTCCTTCATTCTTATTCTTTAGGGAAGACTGAGGCTAAAGACTATGCTGAATTCAAAGCTTCGCTGTAGAATTTAAGGAGGCAGCAATAATACACAGAGCTATTTTATTCTGTAGAAATTTTTTTGTTTCTTTTTCCTTTGTGGACACTAAATCATAGTAAATGCAGCAGGATATGAAAGTTCCACCTACATTTTGACAGGAAAACTCCAAGGTTATGCTTGTGTATGATACATTACAGTAAATCATTAGATACATTCATTTGAAGAAGGCCATCTTCTCCAGGATAGGATGAAAATACTCCCACCTATTATAAAATAGGTAGGTAGTCAGGCAGTCATTGTTTTTATTTCAAAGCTGACCCTGGAGTACAGGGGAACCATTTACGAGTATTCTGTGGTTGATAGCTCAAGCTCAGTAATGATTTGAGCTCAGATACTTCTTTGTCAGTCTCTAAAAGCTACTATGAGAAAAAGAGTGTTTTTGTGTAAGAGATTGAGAGAAGGTGGGGGAGAGCTTTTGGTCAGAAGGATAATGGAAGTATAGATGGGGAGCTGAGAGTCTGAAGGAAGCAGGGAGCAGAGGAAAACTTCAGGAGCCCAGAGATGGAAAAGTGCTCCAGGAGGATAAATCTAATAAGTATTTGTCATGGGGGAGCAGCATACGCTTGCATATACAACACATACTTCAGTAGTACCCCAGCACTACTTCATGTCATTGACGGCCAGACCGATAGGATTGCACCTGTGTCCAGACATCACATGGACAAGAACTTCCTTCTGTCCACACCAAGCCCTCACCATGAGCAAGAACAACACAGCAGACAGCCTTGCCACAATCTGGATGCCCCTTGGGAGTGAACGCCTGCCTGCAGGGCTCCAAGAACAATAACACCAAAGAATATTCCAAAAGAGGGGTTATGGGGCAAGGTGGGGTCAAAGGTAGAAGCTTCAACACCCATATCTGAAAGGACTACAGTCAACAACCTTGTCCACTAAGTGCTTATATGAATGAGAGTCCTAAACAGAAGGTATTCATGGCACATATTTTTAAATGGATTGCTTATAAGACAAATCCCTTGAAAGAGGATTTTATTTTGTAGAAAATATTGATTATGATTTACAGCCGAGTCTGGTACTTGGGGGAAGATTAAGAATACACAAAACATTCTAGGGGGTAATCCTACCATTTATTTGAAACGTCTCCTCCGTGCACAGCACTGTTAGCCCACATCATGGGAGGTAAATGTTGTTCCCATTTTGGAATAAGCTAAGCCTCTGAAAGAACAAACGTCTAGCTCAGAGTCACACTGCCAAAAATGACAGAAAAATCTCACTTCCATCTTCAAACTTATAAGACTGGATTTGTGAAGCATGTTGTGATATTATTCTGACTTGATTGACACATGGCTTCTGAAGAGTGAATGAGCAGTAGAGGCACCATTAGGAAAAAGGGAATGGTGATGTTTTTGTAGATACCAAGGTGCTATTGTTCACTGTAGGTGCAAAATGTGTAGTTTTTAATAAAATTTTTAATAAGACATAATTGTACTGATTAAAAGAAGAGAACAAAAGGACACAGAGCTGTTTAGGAAACTGGTCATCCTGAATATTATAGTCAAAGTATTTTTGGTTTTGTTAAAAAATTTTTAACTGAATTCATTGGGGTGGCATTGGTTAATAACATCATATAGGTTTCAGGTGTACAATTCTGTAATACCTCATCTGCATATTGTATAGTGTGTTCACCACCCCACGTCAAGTGTCCTTCCACCACCATTCATCTCCCCTTCACCCTCTACCCCCTCCACCTTCCTTTCCCTCTTGTAATCACCATACTGCTGTTGGTGACCATGAGTTTTTGTTCTTTGCTTGATCTCTTCAACTTTTTCACCAAGCCCCCAACCCCTCCTTTTTTTGTAGCTCCACTAATACTATAGAATCCTCATCGCTTTGCCAATAATATGATAACCCCTTTCTTCCTTGGTGTCTGATCCCAGCAGCACCCCAACAGATAACCCAATTCCAGAGAACACCCAAGGTGAAATTCTATGCCTAGTGTCACTAATAATGAAAGTCATACATCATAGCTGCAAATTGTCAGGGACCCTGGGGTAGGCTGAGGGGAGACATTTTAATGGCCTTAGGTAATTACTAAGCACAACCATTTACTATAATTGGAAGTGGAAGAAGCTATATCTCAGGTATAATCCAGACAGTTAGAGAGCTGACTCTTCTTTTCTACAGGTACCTCCCAGCAATTCAGATAGTATCACAGGAAGCATTACAGGATCATAGCAGCTTTGTTGAAAAAAAATTCCCATGTTCTAAGGATGAATAAAGTTGAATATGCAGAACACACCGAAGTTTAAGATTACCCCAGAGAAAAAATAAATGACTAAAGTTTCCTCCGCTCACTAATTCATTTAATAAAACTAATTACCAAAATAGTGGTTGGATGCTGAGTCCTAAAATGATCTGCTTTGAGAAGACATAAGGGAGATATCTTAAGACCTTAAATGAGACTCAGAAGCATCCTTTATAGAATTATACATATAGCCCATACCTTTAAATAAAAGAATATAAATAGTTAATTTTTTAAAAAATCCCTCAGTATCAACCAAGTGAGAAATAAGCTTATTTTTAGCTGTCACTGCCTCTCCAGGATGTGCTATGGAGTGCAAGACGAACTCGGTGACTCTCTTAGCCTCTGTTCATCAGTAAGCTCCCCTGGGCTAATTGCTCATTACTTTGCCCAGTATGGCTGGGTACTGCTTCTGATGGCATGTCCTATTTCTCTCTGTGTCCATGAATTTAGTTCAATGTGTCCACCTGGAGTTCTATTACTGAGCAGGGGCAAGCTCAGCTTAATTTCCAAATCTTATCAGATTTCCATTCAGGCCATGTCAAGATCACCGATGGCTTTCCTGCTTTTAAATCTAGCAGACAGTTTCTGGTCCTTACAACAGATTCTTCACTTGACATCCAGGATCTCAAACTCCTTTGGTGTTCCTCCTACCTGTTTGGCTCTCAACATTCCTTACTGATTCTTCCTCAACAAACTCCCCTTTAAATTTGCAAGTATTTTAGATCTCACCTGTTGGGCTTCTGAATGTTTTCTATCTGTATTTGCTCCCTGGATAATCTCATCTAATCTTGTGGTTTTCACTGTCATTTGTGTACATTCACAGATGTACTCTCCAGTCTTGATTTACTAGTTCCTTAACTCCAAAGTCAGTGAGCCTACTCAACAGTTCATCTGGATGGCATCTGGAATTTAATATATATCCATTTCTATCTATATCTACAAAAAATGATATTCCACTTTTAATATGTTCCTCCTTATATGCCTATCAGTTGATGGCAACCCATCATCACTCAATAGCTCCCAACAAATACCTTAGTATCACCCTAGTTTCATCCCTTTACCTTACACTCCAGATCCAACCCAGTAACAAATCTTGATGTATTGCCCTTTCAAGTCTATCCAGAACCCTATCACTTTTTATCGCATTCACCATTACCACCCTGATCTAAGCAACTAACATACTTACCTGGATTAGCCTAACACATCTAATTTTTGGCTTTGTTCCCTTATATTCTATTCTCAGTACAACTAAAGTGATACCTTTTTAAAGTAAGTCAAATTATGTTACTCTTCTACTCAAAACCTGCTAATATTTCCCTCAGAGTAAAAGTCAAAGTCCTTGCAATGGCTTAGGAGACTTCACCTCTCTAATCGCATCCCCTGTGCTTCTCTCACTGGCTCAGTCCACAACAGCTCCTTCTTACTGTTCACTGAACACCACAGTCAAGCCCCATTTAAAGCATTCACTGGCTCCTTCCTGCCCAGAATGTTTCTTCCTCCATCCCTCACTTCCTTCAGTTCTTTAATTAAAAAGCCACCTTCCTTGTGAGACCTTCCCCAACTATTCTATTTTAAATTGCAACACACTCTAAGAATTAACTGTCAACCTTCTATGCTTTGTTTTTCATTTTTCTCCCTAACATTTATCACTATCTGACATGCCACATATTTTATCCTTTTTGATATATTGTCTGTCTCCTCCCATGTATGCAAATTCTATAAAGTCAGAAATTTTTATCTTTCTAATTCAGGCTGTGGTCCAATTCCTAAAATAATGTGTGTTAGATCCAGAATAGGCACCAAATATATTTTGAATAAATGAATGAATTCCTTCCACACTTATCTACTTCATATTTAATAATATGAAATATTAGCTTAATGATGAAAGATCAAACAAATATAGCATGCCATCTTCTTCAAAAGCATCCCGTTTATTGCTTCTCCCTCTATAGATAAGAAGGCTGAGGCCTGAGGCAGACTCACATTCTCTGTTTCTCACTCTGGGTACTTTATATGAAAGGGTCTACATGGACCCTCCCCTACAAAGCCAAAATCATTTTGTAATCCTGCCCCTTTCCTCAGTTGTTCCTGATGACCATTTAGCAGTTCATCTAGGAAAGGAAGCATTTCAGAGAAGTTATATGATAACTACAGAAATCTATACCTCTGTCCATGCCGTAGACCCTCTCTGGTGCAAACCTTGGTGTTTCCAAGTTAAGCAGAGGAAATGAAAACTGCCTGGGTATTTATGTTTCGCATAAATGATTTAAGAATGTTATATCCCATTAATGCTTTTATTGACGCTATGAAGTATCTATTTGAATTTCGTTAAATGGATAAGAAAACTAAGACTGCCGGAGTCACTTGCCCAGTTGGTGGTAGAAGCAAGATTTGAATCAATATCCACCTACATCCAAAACCACAGTTCTTTCTGGTATTTCAGGTGATATTCACAGAAGATATCTGAACGACATCCCATTTGGGGACAAAAAAAATAAATGGAAAATATTTTCAGTTAATCTTGACCTGCCAGGTCATTGAATCTCTTTCAAACTCTTTAAGTTTTCTTTTTCTTTTTCTAAATTGCCCATCTCAAGTTGGATTATTGAGCTAAGTTTCAAACAATACTGTAGCCTGAAAGTCACTGTATTGTGAGAAGATCCTCTGAATATCCCCGGGGACACATGTTGGTAACTCCATTACGAGAGAAAAATATAGCTTGGATACATTTCTAATGGAATTTCAAAAATAAGTATATTTCCGCTAAAGCAAATTGATTGGATGACCACCTGTGAATTTACTTATAATGGCTTCCTCCCCCATTCATGTGCACATGTACTTTTGAAACTAGTGATTACAGGATTTTCTTGACAACATTTTATTTCCTATGCAGTAAGTAATCATTGTCAGCAGTAAAGAATAATAAAAAGATAACACATGGCAGTTTTTAGATTGTATAATAGAATTAAGGTGGTTGTACTAATGTAAAAAAATAAGGAAGGCAGACACTTGCTCTAATAATCATAGGAATTTAGAGTATTCAAGTAAAGTGACAATTAAGCTGCATCTGGTGGCAGGCTATAAAGCCGTCCCCTCCACACTGGTCCATGGAAAAACTGTCTTCCATGAAACTGGTCCCTGATGTCAAAAAGATTGGGGACCACTGCTTGAGAGAACTATTGTGTTTTATTTGTTTTTTTAATGTAGGCAGACATGTATTTATTAAAATACGTTTGTATTTTCAAGTAGGCTGAAGGCATACAGTAATAAAAGCTATAAGTATATTTATGAAATTGTACTTTGTTGTCATAATCTGAAAAGCAAGGTGTAGGGACCATGTCACTGTTTTAACCTGTCCAGCAGGTTTTTGGATTTTATTACTCACCGGTTCCAGGAGTGAAAACAAAACCAATCACCAAGACCATAATTTTGGGTTGAGTTTGAGTTACCTCTTACCCTGTTTGCTGGAAATATGAGGAGAACAAGCACTCTCCTTTGGAAATGATGTCACTGAAGGCAGGTAAGCTTGGTGCTGCCACGAGCTTCTTTACCACCATGTGACAAGCACTGATTACTGTTTCAGGCTAATGAGCAGAGCTGAGAAATGGGTGAGAATGACTGATATAATTTAACCTTTGGATTCATCCACACCTGAGTCAGATTAGGTTCCTGTGTCTAGCAACAAAACTATCCCTGAAAAACATGCAAGGTAAGTCCATGGAACAAAACACCAAGCTTGTTGCCAACACGGATTGATACACAAGCTTCCGAAATATCAAACAAAGGGCCACATAAACAGGCTTGAGGGGCCAGAAGGAATCTTGATTTTAAGCCAGCTTCTACTAAACAGATGTTCTCTGAAGATTTTTTTGTTAGGGTTGGGCCTAATACCAAAGGGCAAACAGAACAGAGGGACAGGTTCCACCCAGCTGGTAGGAGGCATCAGGTGGACAAGGAGCAGGTACACCCTGACACACATCTGTCCTGCTTCCTCGGCACTGAATCATAAGCTGCTTAGTGACACTGTTCATGTGTTGTGTTGTTACTCAGTATTTAACTTTTTATGTGAACTTACCCTGAATCTCCTACTACATTAACAACTAAAGATATTACCATGTGTGATATTTAAAATTCCTGATAGTGCCTTGCACAGAACTTCATATGTAGTATATTCTCAATAAATAGTAAATAATAAATGGAGGAATAAAACATCAAAAGGAAAAACAAACACCACATAATTATTAAGTAAATTCACTGTATAAATAAGATTTTATCAAATCCAACTTATCATCTGTATGCTAGATTCTTGTATGTTTTTCCCTTTTGTGTCCTTATTCAGAATTACCCTTATTCAAATTAACCTCTTAAATTTTTTTAAGTCTCCAAAGTGATACATATATAACAAATGTGTTCTTTGTCTGAATCTGTTTGAAATTCAAGCAACCTTCTCTAGGTTCACATGTTTAAGAGTAAGATGATTTTCCTTTGTAACTATTTTTAATGTATAGCCTGTATTCCTGTTGCTTTTCTAAGCAAGGCCATCAGTATGCAGACACAATGTCTAAGGGTCATTCAGAGGTAAACATTTGCCCCATTCTACTCACAAGCCATGTTTATTGCCAAGACAGAATGAGGATTGCTTCCCCCCAAATGAACTGTGCATAGGGTTGCTATTAAAATACAGTGACTCCTGAGCCACACCCTGACCTACATCCACCAACTCAGAAATTCATTTTAGAAATTCTTTCATATTCTCTCTCTCTCCGCCCCCCCCTTCTCCTGTTCTCACTAAGAATAAGGATCACTGTAAATTTCTTTGACTTGAGGGACAGAGGCAAGCAAAGCATTGCTCCAATTTCAAAGGGCTCACTATGGTAACAAATATGAAGTTAATTGATAATACACATTTGCTTGCCCTAGAACAGAAAAATTCTTAAACAAACAAACAAACAAACAAACAAAAAAACACATTATTTTGGACAACCAAAGACATCAAAAATAAACATTTTACCATAGAGCTGGTGAAGTCAGAAACTATTTAGCATCCCAATATCAGGCTGGGAATCACTTCCAAATCATTTTCAAGATAATAAAGAATCTCAGTTTCAATTATGGGCTCAGGATGTGGATTATTTTTGGACATCTATCTCACCTCGGTTTAGGACAGAGCCACTAGCATATGGATTCATACTTAGTAATTCACCTGAAAGTCGGTAAGACTATCCTGTCAGAAACCCGCAAACTCTGTGCGACCGGAAACCCCTGGGAAACTTCCCTTTAGGAGGAGGCCTGAGACCTCTAGAAGCACCAAGTGATGATTTTTCCTTCTCCCAAGAATAGATGTGTTGAATAACTGTAGTTTTTCATAGCTAACATGCACTCTATTCTTTTACCCCTTTCTAGAATATAAGCCACATATCTACAGCACTTAGAATAGCATGTGTAATCCAAAAGCTTCCCCCCCTTAACCTTTCCCTGTGTGTTAAGAAGCCACACTTGCCTGGCTTGTGTGTTTCTATAAAAGACTGGGCAAATTTTTGGCCCATGGTGTTTTTAACTAAGGTAGAGAGTGGTGTGATTAAAATTCACTGTGCCTCCTAATTTCTGCTCTGTAAGAGAAAATTAAAAGGACTGGAAGAGCTACTGACTCCATTAGAATCCCTGGGTATAGCCCACAGTGTATACAAAGACCAGAGATGATGCCTGGATACCTCTTGGTCCCACAGTGCCTTGATTCCACATTCACCAAGGGTGGGGGGGGGCAGGGGGGAGCGTATTTCTGAATAATGTCTACCTCACTGTGATTTAGAAAAACAAATAAATGATTGAAAGTTGTTTCGTCCAGAAAGAAAAGCCAACTCCTAAAAATATCCTCACCGGAGAAGATAGGAATAAGATAGAGTATAACACATTTTTGATAACTTTGAATACAATAGACTCATGAAATTTTGATGCTAGGAAATCCCTGAGATAATCTAGTTCATTGGTTTTCAAACTGACTGACCAAACAAATTACCCTAGACTTACTGAATCAGAATTTTCAAGAACAGGAGCCAAAAATACATGTTAAGCCCCCAAATGTATCTGAGATCATCTGGAGCGATGGGGAAATTGAGGGATTAAATGATTTGTTGAAAGTTACCTATCTTGGCAAAAGCAGTTCTAGAACCTGTCACAAATTCTTAGATTTGAAAGTACCATGGAAAGTCATCCTGGTGTTACTGTAGGTAAGTAGTTAGCTAATTATTAATTTTTTTTAAAAAAAAAGAGCAAAGGGAATTAGACATTGAGCTTCATAAACTGGGAAGCATAAGCCTATTTCCTTCACCAGGAAGCTCAGCTTCACACTCCAAGGGATCATAGCATTGCTCCACCAAGGGGGCTTAACACTCCTCCCTTCCCTGCTCCAGTACCAGATGGTTGTGGGTTCAGGGGATGGTGCTCGACCAAAGACACCTGTCAGTCTAACCAGGGGATGGGCCTATCAAAAGCCCATGAAAGCTTGGGAAGGTAATTGGTTCTTTTGAAAAAGCACTTGGTCCATTCCAAACCCAAGCTAATATAATCTCAAGGGAACAAAGAAGATCTCTCCCCTCCCCAACCTGATAATGTACTAGCCCCATTTGTTTATGCGCTCTCTCACCCAAGAACATGTGACCATGTGGGTCTAGCAGCTACAGGGGCTGACATCACAAGGCATGGGCTCCAAAAGGACAAACTTTAACATGAAGCAGAAACTCAGAACACTGCTTTTGTTTTGGCCTGGCTGAGGACATGGTTGTACTTTTTCCATGGATGAACAGACAGAGATGGGAAATTGGAATTCCTGGGGCAGACTGCCACCTGAATAAACCACCTTGCCACACCACAGTGTCCCATGCATAGGTCCTTGGAACACTTTCCTTGAAATCCTGTTGAAGAGCTTAATTTCCACTGACAACATTAGCACAACTATCCAAGAGCGGTCCTCAGAGTATAAAAATTTTCTGAGAGAACTCAGGTTACAGAACCCAACTGAAGGCATTCTCAAATGCCGAGTCTGAGTTTAAATGCATCTTTAACAAGCCCCTGAGTTGATTCTGAAGGTCAACCACAGGGCACCTTTTAGAAAATTCTGCCCGTAAGTTGTTCACACTCTAAGGGATCATAGCATTGCTCCACCAAGGGGCTTAACACTCCTTCCTTCCCTGCTCCAGTACCAGATGGTTGTGGGTGCAGGGGATTCCTCTTATGACATTTCTTCACTTTTATTTAAACTCATTCCACTTAGAAGCTTATTGCCATGATAATACCTTGCATTTATTGTAGGTCTATCAGGAATAGTCTTTCTTTTTTCCCTGGAAAGCTGCCCTAAAATTTCTCCCTCACAGGCCTTAATTCTGCCTTCCTGGACCTTACAAAAGTTTTGTTACCAAACCAGTGCCTTAGCCTCTTAAGCATTTATAATCTTGCCGAGACTCTTCTTTCCAGGAGAGAATAAAGATAGAAAATTCCTTTGGTTCATCTCTCACTCCTATCACTTTGTGACTTCTCTCACTTTTAGCCAAAACCTTTCTCCCACTAAATAAATAAATAATATTTAAAATCATTGACCGAAGCAACTTCTTGCTGTCTTAATGCACACAGCCATAAGGCTTATGCAAAGCAGCTGGATCCAGTTTTAAACTAGAAAGGCCCGGCTGCACGGGATCAGGGCCAAACCTGTTTTCCAATAATTAACTTTTCTCAACCACAGTCATTCCCTGGAATACGGTCAAAGACAGAGTGACTTCCTCCCCACAGCTTCCCCAGCCTGGAGGGTGACAGTGGAGCACCAATGGACACCCCCAGGAAAGCAAGTCTGAAATGATCAAGTCGCCAGGTCCCCTGTCGTCCCTGCCTCTTCTCTCCACTCCAGCTTAACTGACAGGTCTACCTGGCTCCCTGTCTCAGCTAAGCAGCTATCTTTGTTCCCTGCCTTCTCACGTCTTTCTGTTTGTTTTGTTTAGAACAAAGTGTTTTCTTCCATGAAAGGGATGGAAGCAGACACATTTCTCAGGGACTACAGAGAGGGAGAGAGACGGAGGACTTATTTAAAGTTGAAAATCATTCAAGGGCATGTGCAAAATGCCCTGAAGTGTGGAGGGAAAGCTAAAACTGTGCTTAATTTTTTAAAGGGTTTGAAGTGTTTTGAGGGCACAGACTCAGAATAAAGAAGGGAACACGGGAGTAAAGGGAAACAGGAAGCTCTGAAGATAAAGTGAAAAGGACTCCAAAAAAGACTTGGCTGTACAAACATGCAGACCCTTCCTCAAAAGAGCTTATCTTTCAGGCTGACACCTCCCCCTTTTCCTTCGCTTCTTTGAGGAGGCCCTGAGTGCAGTGCTGTGGATTCTCAGTAGAGGCTCTGAAGTCAGGTGGTCAGGGATGTGTTGCCTCCCTGCTCTGTCAATTACTAGTAATCACTTACCTAGTCTAGTCTACCCCTCTGTTTCATCAGCTAAAACTAGACAAAATAACGCCAACTTATATTAGCATGGGCTAGGTTCAGCAATAATCCCACAGGCTCAGGGGATGCACCTACCAAAGGTATATTGCCACTAAGCTGTATGTCCCACACCAGTCAGCAAGGGGCTCTTCCATCCACACTCACAGCCCGTTCCAGCAGCCAGGAAGCCAGGGCCTCCTCACCGCCACAGGGGCAGAGAGGAGGGAGAGCGTGAAGGATTGCACAGGGTGTTACATGGCCTCCAGCATGGAAGTCAAGTGGGTCCCTTCTACTCATGTGGACTGGCTCCTGACCTCACAACCTCTTCCATCATGGGCTGAAAAATAGTCTTCTTTATGCCTGGAGGGAAGTAGATAACATGCTGTCAACAAACCTTCAGGGCATTTACCAAGGGGAAGCATCAGACAGTTGTGAGGGTTAAATGACAAATTGTCAGTTACATGGTCAGTGAAGTGCCTGGCTTGGCCGCTGGAAGTGTTCAAAAAGAGCCTTATTGTTACTCAGTTACTCAGAGCCCATGATTCCCCCATTACATGTGAAACACCTCATCCAGAGCTGGAGCACATCCCAAAGGATGCCACATTTAAGGGTCCATCTTTGGGAACTAGAGGACAGGAAACTAACCCTTGGCAAGTCTCCGAAAGAAACAGAACCAGTGTAACAGGAGCCACTACTTAACGGAAGGAAATGTGATGAACTGGAAAAGTAGTGATCTGAATTCCAGTTCCAAGGCTGGGATTTATTGGCAGTAGAACCTTGGACAAGCCATTTTGTCTTTCTGGATTTTGGTTTCCTTGACTGTAAAATGAGTAGATACAGTTAGATTATCTAAAGCTCCATAAGCTAAGAATATCCATGATTACCACTAATGCTTTTGTAAGAATGGACCTATATCCATTGAAACTGGGAGTTTTCAATACCTAGCCAATCCTATAGCCCCAAGTCTTAGCTTCTATCTACTTAAGTCCCCCCAGGACCCTGAATAAATTAACTCATGCCACACTGGATGGGTAACAGTAAAGCAAAAATGACTCCTGGTTGCCCCAGCAAGGGGGATAATGTATTAGGGTTACGTTAGGTTAACCTTTCCTTAAAAGGAAAGGTTATAAGTGTTCTTAATTTTCCCCAACGTGGACTTTAATTTTAGTTCACTCCCAAACAAAAAGTGTACTTTTCCCCTAATATATGATATATAACTGCTAACATTATCAGAGGACAGCAGAGAATGGGAAGAGCGAGAGAGGTTTGAATCACAGTGCAGAGATGAGCAGGTAGAAGCTCCAGACAGCAGGAGGTAAAGCTATCTCTCCATGCAGTAGGCAGAACAGTGACCAGCCCCCAAAACACCCCTGTCCTAATCCCCAGAACCTATGGGAATGTGACAGTGCAGGGCAAGGGAGATTTAAGGTTGCAGATGGAATTGAGGTTGCTATCACTCACTTTAAGATTACGAGATTACCCTGGACTATTCAAGTGAGCCCAGGGTAATTACAAAAGTGCTTTAAAGTGGAAGAGGAAAGCAGCAGTGTTCGTGTCAGAACGAGGCAGTAGAACGAGGCAGTAGAAGAAAGCCTTGGCCGGTCATTGCTGACAGAAGGGGTCATGAGCCAAGGAGCGTGGGAGCCTCTGGAACCTGGAAGAGACAAGAAAGTGGATTCTTCTCTAAAGCCTCTGGAAGGAAAACAGCCCTGTGAGCACCTTGATGTTAGCACAGGGAGACCCATTTCAGACTTCTAACTTCCAGACAGGTAAGACAACAAACACGTGTTGTTTTAAATCAGCAACTATGCGGTAATTCGTTACAGCAGAAGTAGGAAATGAACACACCCCACAATGAGTAATGGGCCGCAGACATTTA
This sequence comes from Anoura caudifer, assembly GCA_004027475.1. Lineage (NCBI taxonomy): Eukaryota > Metazoa > Chordata > Mammalia > Chiroptera > Phyllostomidae > Anoura > Anoura caudifer. The sequence continues at coordinate 25,983 of PVKU01007361.1, forward strand.
GCGGAGGCAGGAGCAAATTTTCATGGAAATTAGTCGATAAGGATTGCATCATAGGTAGAAGAACAAATGTATGTGCAACAACTAAAATGTTCTGGAAACTATAAAAATGTACCCTAAAATATATGCCCATAATTTTGATGCAGACCACGTAAAGACAAGAATGTGGGCATTTTTTTTTTTCTGTACATGAAAAGTAACTAATCATTTAAAGTCAGAACTACCTTGAATGTCATCTACAGGTTTTACACATCTTCTGAGGCAGTAAGATCTCAGGGTTAAGAGCGTGGGTGCTGAGACTAGAATATTTAATTCTGTCAGTTGTTCATTCTGTTGACCTTGGGTACAAACACTCAAAGCTTGCATTTTCTTATACATAAAGTGAAAGAAAATAACATCTGCCTTATAGAATGATGAAAATTAAATGGGTTAATTCAACATAAAACACTTAGCACAGTACCTGTGTGAGTTCCATAAATGTCACCTATTTGTACTGTATTTATATCGCTATATTGATACGATTTTCATTGCAAATGTTGGTACCTTAATGTAATTATTTTGTTGTTTTCATAAGATCCAGTTAAACAACCGCTCCCAGGATGGTACAGTGTTAGGACTGGGTGAGCTCATTGGAAGAATCACAGTCTATATTCAGGTACCACACAGTAGGGAAAGCCAGGTAAGCATCTCTGCTGGCGGAATTTTGCCTTAGTGAGGAGTATTTCTGCCTGGGTGAACTACACATTACGGCAGCATCTGAAGCTAATGCCTGCACCCGGCAGGCGTCTACGGGCACCAATGACTCCCATTCCTAGTAAAAGACAGAGGAGTAAAGAGTTGAAATCAACTGAAAAGGAAGGTATCAGACACAGGCGTGGTTCTTGGCATTACTAAGCCTAGAGAATGCTGAATTGCTTTCCTATGCAGCAACACAGATGCTAGTAACTTGCTCCTGTGCTTAGGTGTGACAAAGAGAGAAGAGAGGAAAGGAAAAGAGAGAGAGACAGAAACAACACAGGGAAAAGAGAGACCTGTTCTCAGAAGTAGTCACTTAGATTATCACTCACAGTTGTTAAATAAATAGCCATGTGAGGACCTACGCTCCTCACCAAACTGTGAGTTTTCAACTGCAGAAAATGTCTTCCTCATTGTTGTGTATCACATAGCAGATAACTCAACAAATACTTATTTGATATTATTTCAAAGGGCTAATTACTACAAAACACAAAATTATAAAATATGTGGCAGGAGAATTTATTAATTATGATGCTTTTTTCCTACTATGGATGAATCAGAAAGTCACAGATACATAACATTCATCCCTAGGGAGAAAGTGTCAGTCTTTGTATCATTAATTCCAGAGATGTCCACAAGGCAATCAAGCTGATTTGTTGTTAAAAGCCAAGGCTTACAGAGGGAAAGAAAGCTACAGTCTATGCATGGACTGGAGGACATCGCCCTGAGATATGTGAATGGAAGAAGCAGCAAAAAGCAAATGGCCTAAGGCAGAAGGGAATTCTGAATGTGGGGGAGATTTATGAGTGGAGATTTATGAGTGGACTTGTGGAGACAAGTCCTTTGACCAGGTAGCTTATCGATGTTGAAACCTGAACACTAAGAGTGATAGTGGTGAGCACTGTAGCATTTGAGGCCTGAGTTGCCTGGAATAGTGCACTGGGGAGAGGGGAGGGCGGGGGTCAAGAGGGCATGGGCAATGAACATGCCCATGTTCACAGTCTGTTTGGACTGTGATGGATTAAAGACTAGTGGCCTTTTCTTTTGTGGGGTACCATGTGAATCCCCAGAATTCCTGTGGGAACCTATGACAGAGACCATAGTGAAAAGAACGCAAAGACTTGTTTAATTTGACTTGGAGAAATAAAAATGTATCATGTTTCAGCTCATATAGCTGTAGGGCTAAATTCATACACATGTACCATAAAAGATAGGACTACACTGGAGCATTAAAGCAGTTATCTTGGTATGGTGCTATTATAAATAATATTCCATTTTTCCCATAATTTCATGTACATACATATATACAATTATTTGTATAAATGAAACTATAAAACACCCACCTTTCTCCCCATGGCTCTGCAGTTGATGATGCAATGATTTTTCCTAGAAACAATGGACCCTGCCCTTCTCTGGAACAAAGTCAAACTTCATGCCTGGTTCTCGCCTCAAGAAACTAAAAAAACTATGATGTTCAGAGACATTAAAGAACCAGAGTGGTCTGTTCCAGCACACATAATGATTTGGTTGATGTTGAAAAGAATGCAGAGTATTTCTCCCAGCAAAACACAAACAACCCTTTCCTCCAGTGGTAACATCAAGTCACTGAAGTTACTGACTTGGACACATCTCTGTGACAGTCTGTGGGAACATAATGTGTGGGGTGTGTGTGTGTGTGTGTGTGTGTGTGTATGTGTGTGTGTGTGTGTGTAATTTCCAGTGCTCTTTATTTCTTTTGTAGATACAGATTTCCATCTGGTAATGTCTGCCTTCTGCCCAAAGGATTTCCTATGCAAACACTCATATAACTACATCGCCACCATCAAAATCAGGGTACTACCACTGATACGTTACTACCATCTAATCTTCAGGCCCCATACAAACAAGTTCTCCCAAAAAACTCCTTTACAGCAAAAGGAGGCAGGTACAGAATCATTTTGTTATCATGGCTTTTTCATCTCCTTCCATTTGAAACAGCAGTTCCTCAGCTTTTCCTTGTCTGTCAACTTTTGAAGATAAAATACAAGTTAAATATTTTGTTGTGCTAAAAAACCTAACATCTCATTTACCATAGGGGAAAGTAGTTTTAATGAGTTGATCAGTTTTCTAAACTGAAATCTCCTTGATTTGAGGTATCATATTATTTCTGTATGACTGGCAAGGTGCCTAGAATATGATGGGATCTTGGTAAATACTTGTTGAAGAATGGATAACATAAATCACTGGAGGTGGGTTAACAGGCACAGATTAAGAAAACCATTCTGTTTTCTAGATTCATTCCTTTGTTCATCCCTCAAAAAAATTATGACCATCTGCTCTATGCAGACTGTCTAATCTGAAGGGACAGCTATAAGCAAACCAGAACAATGCAATGATTAAGGGCTATAAGAGCCAGTCAGGGCAGAGTTCAGGACCAAATAAATTGCTGCCCAGCCCAGAAAAGGAAGTGACTATCTATAGAAGTCAGGGACAGTGTCCCAGAGGAGGCAGCATTTCAAATGATTCTTGAGGGATGAATGACAGTTTTGGGGGGAAGGACAGAGCTCTTAAAAAGCAGTTTCTTCCTACATTTTCTAGCATGCTCTATGCTTTGAATTGTAACTCAATAATACTGACTGTTGAATAAGACTGAAATGACTAACCAGTAACTTTGTTGAAAGGGAGTGAATCCCAACTCTTTTCTAGCCTACTGATTCAGTTAATTTGAGAACCCACAGATCTGCTTTTGCATGAGGAAATATTTCATGAAGTGACCTCCTTGCTAAGCATTAAAGCTGTCTCTTGCATGATGTGCTTGCTCCTAACATTTTCAGTTTTGTTTAATTCCCCTGTAATCTTCCAAGCTGAGATTTCTTGGTAATGATCAGATTCTATAACAATGCCTGAATAGACTTGTTGCCTTAAGAAGAATAGGTTTGATTTTATTGACTTTCTTATAATGCTTACAATTGTTCCAGTTTGTTGGAGTTTCTTTCTTTTCTTTCTTTTGTATTCCTAATTGCCTTACCATTCACAGAAAAAGATCTGTTTGTGGCTTGTTGATCTTTTCCTTCATTAAGAATTTATGTTGCAAGATAGGCTTGGTGAAGGAAGGCAAAACTCTATTATCAAAAATTTCATTATGCCCTCTGATATATGTTTCTCTTTCATAAAAACACTACAAAATGGCTTTGTCCTTCACTTTATGAATAACTGTACTCTTTGGAGGAGGACAAATAATCTGTTATGTTCAGTACTTTCACTCCAATGTTGTGTTAGTAGTGTTTGGAATAAAACTTTTTTAAATTGATTATTTGGTCCTCCTTGTCCTTCTTCATGCCTCTGCACTATTATCTGTATTTTAACAAGTGAAATGAGAAAACATCCAAGGTCAGTGCAAAAACCCAGAGGAAGAACATCCCTTTTCATGCAAGTGTTCACTCAGCAAACACTTATTGAGCACAAACAAAATGCAAAGTAGGTTATCAATCCCTGGGCATAAAGAGAACAAAACCCAGATTTCCTGATGCTAAAGCTGGGTGAACAGACAGAGGGGAATGAGGGCCTTCAGAGCCTCCAGCTACAAGGCTGCACAGCCTTTAGGCACAGACCAGGGACTCAGGAATGATACAAGTGTAAATTCAGGTCCCAGTTTTGCTGCAAGGTGGGTGACCTCAGGCAAATGACATGAACTATTTGAATTTGAATTTTCCTAGCTATCAAATGTGGGTACTACTGCAGAAGTACCTGCCTCAAGATTTCTGTGACAATTAAATGAAATACTGCAGGTAAAATGCTAATCAGAGTATCAGGAACATAGTAAGTAGATAATAACTTTTAGTCATACGTATATACTGATCCTGCCTCATTTATATTAACCTACTAAGTTAAAAACAGAAGTATAAAAGTTAATATACAGAAGCCTCATTTAAAATTAAGTCAGGAGGCCAGATGGGGGAGGTCTCACACCCTCTGTTGATCTCAGAGCTCAACAGGAAAACCCCTTTGGAGCAGCCTCCCAGCTTCCTCTCCTCCTCTGTAAAAGAGTTTTCTCTCCTTTGCTTCCTGGGACCTGCACGTGGTTAACCCTTGGACTGCATGTCCCAAATTGCAATTTTGTGTTGTTCTGAAATCAATCCATTTTGCTGGAGAAATATCTATTTAAATTGAAGTTTTCCAAGTTACGTCGAGTAAGTTAGAAGTCTAATTCGGGGGATAAATGTATGAGGGTTAGGGTTGGGGGACGGTGTGTGCATAAATTGTGTATTATATCCAAATCTCTCATTAACACTAACCTCAAATTAGTTGTATTCATATACAGTTAAGATGACCACTGTGCAGCTGTGTCTGCAAATCCACCGAAGTTCCACAATTTCAATTGCTGATTAAAGAAAATACTTTAAAGTATTCATCACATGAATAATGAAGCAGAATATAGTTCTTAGTAAATCAGATTGCATCTTCCATTATTTAGACCCAGCTTTGGTCCTTGTACTTACAGTAAAATGAGCAGATCTTTAGATATACAATACAAAATACACAGGGTGCTTGTCCACCAGGGGTCTCCTCCAAGCTGCGAGGAACTATAAAATAGCATGGAGAAGACAGAATCATATAAATCTGTAATGAAGACTTCCCAAGAAATTAGTGATAGCTTGAAAATAATTATTTGAAAAAATAAGTCCAGAGTTTTTGAGGAAGGAGAACAGTCAGTTCCCAAGAGTAATCAGTAGTTAATGATCAAGTACCTGTTACGCATTCAGCATTTTACTGAGAAAAGAATTGGACATTCTCTGTCCATGTGGGTAAGTGCATGAACCAGTATTGGGTATAAGAAATAAAATGAAATGAATTCTGCTGAACTAATGAAATAAATCAGATTACCCCAAAATGAAGTTAATTTTACATAGAAATAAGGTTTCAACATAAGATACAGAGGGGTATTATGGGCAAAATCTCTCTGGAAGTTTAGAATAAATTTGTTTAAGGTAATGTTTAAGGTGGATCCTATAAAAAATAGCACATAAAAAACTTAGTTACTGACAGTGGTTTATAGAATTCTCTTTTTTTTTTTTTGAAGGTTGATATTTACCATCATCCTGATAAATGCCTCTTTATAGTCTATTCATTCCTTGCCAGCCCATACTCCCACCTCTGATATTTATTGTATAAAGGAATGTTTCTCACACTATTCAGAGATAAATTTCTTCATTGATGGAGGGTTTTCCCACTGCCTATTATGTGCCTATGTAGCCTCAGCCAACAATTTATTACCAGTTGAAGAAGGAGGCAATGAGGTAAAAGACTGAATTGTTTTTATGGTCATGTCTATATTTCTTAAAGAGTAAGAACCTTTATGAAAGAAATTCATCCTGGAACCACATGAACCACCATTCATTTCGAATAAAGTGAACTTGTTATAAAATATTGAAAGCGGAATCAAATTCTGTGAGGCTGTCACTCTGTTTTACTACCAGAAGCTATTAAAATCTCCACCCAGTTACCTTCTGCCTTTTACCAACTAAAATGATGCTGTGAGCCTACACACGGGAGTCCTTTTGACCACCACAGGTATTGGCTGAATCAACACACAGCATTAGAATGCAGTGCCCTAGCACCACCTTCACTAAGAGAAAGTCCTCTCTACTGAATATGATATTTGAATTCTTATCAGCCTTGAAGTATACAGCAGGGTATGGTGGCAAGAATATTAGAATACAAGTCACAAAACATGAGTTTTCGTTCCACATGTATCACTAGCATAATCTTTGGACAAGTCATTTGACTTCTCTGCGCCTCACTTTCCCAATGTCTATAATGGGAGTTTAGGCTAAATAACTTCTAGGATACTTTTGGTTTGGGTTCTAGATTATTTGAGTCTGTATTTACCAACCAGCTATAGGTATGAGCCCATCTTCTCAACACCTCACCCACTATCAAGGGGCACATTAGGTATTGCCTGCACATGAACTTTAGCGAGCATCCTCCAAAGCAAGATATATCAATTGAGTGAAATCTATTTGAGAACACAAAGTTTTCACACTGACCAACAGTGACTTTACAAATAGCATTTAAATTCAGTCAAACGAGCAATTAGTACTGGGTAATTCTCCAATTATTGGATAAAATAACCAGAACTTTGGCAAAAATCAACAGATTTCTCCTTCCCATCCACAGAGTAAGTGTTACGATGTAGTCACTTCCCTGTATCTCAAAATACAGATTCTAATGCGGGCAGCACCACCAAATCCCAGGTAAGCAGACTTAAGTCCCAAGTAGATATTGTGCCAAGAAATGAAAGAGACAATATTATCAATAAATAAATTGTTTATAGTTAACTCAGAAAGAAAAGAAAATGCAAGGGATGGCAAAATAAGGCAAAGCAAGGAAAGACAACATATCGTGTTCCTACTGCTCTGGCCAGCTTAATGCTTGGCCTTTTCGGTTATTGGACAGGTCCGCCTGCAGGCACTAGATAATTTTCTTTGGCACTAGAAAACCAGAGGATTATAGTCCATTTTTAAAAAATCCTCACTTGAGGATATGTGTATTGATTTTAGAGAAAGGAAAAAGGGAGGAAGAGAGAGAGAGAAACATCAATGTGAAAGAAAACATCAGTTGCCTCTTGTACATGCCCTGACCTGGAACCGAACTGGCAACCCAGGCATGTGCTCAGAATGGGAATCAAACCAGTGACCTTTCAGCTTACAGAATGACACTTCAACCAACTAAGCCACACTGGCCAGGGCTGCAGCCCTTTTTAATTGAATATTTCTACAATAAAACATACATGGCCCAAATACAAACCCTGCAGAAGAGGAGTATCCTGATAAACACAGATCTCTTTGGGGAAGAAGCGGCTTGTGTACCCATACAACCATGCGGATGTGCATGAACCTCATATGTCCCCTTTTTGTACCTTTAAGAACAAGAACATCATGACAGCAATAGATCATGGTAGGCTGAGACCTGTAAGAAGGCACATAAAGGACTTTGGATCCTCATTCTGTTTCCATGGCAGAAAATAATTTTATCAACATAAATATATTATTTAGCTTTATTGATCAATAAACCATAAAACTGGCCTATTATAACTACAGAGTTTAATGGGTACTGACAAATATAAACAGTAATGCAACTGCCACCTCAACCAAGACTGGAACACCTCCAACACCTCCAAAAGTTGTCTTATGTCCCTTTGCAGAAACTCCTATCCTCCATTCAAGGGAACCATTGATCCACTGTCACCATGGTTTTGCCCTTTTTTTTTTTTAATTAAATTTTATTTTAATTGTTGTTCTTATACAGTTTTCTGTTTTCTACTCCCATCCCATCCCTCTGCCCCAGCCCTCCCCAGCTCCCTTCCATTTTGAAAGACATATGGACAAAAGCTGGGGGGGGGGGTGGAAATGGTTTTGCCCTTTCTAGAATTTCATATAAATGGAATCACCATACAGTACTTAATTTTGCATCAATAATACTTCATATAGAATCAAGTTTTTGAAATTTATATTATATTACAAGTATTAATATTGTGATCTATTTTATTACTACATAAAATTCCATAGTATGGCTATGCCAAAACCTTTTTTATGTATTGAAAACATGATCTTTTTGTCACTAAGTTATTTCTGTACCTGCAGTTAAGGGATTGACTTCATTTTTTACATTTAAGTGCTGACAGCTTTCAAGCTACACTTTCCTCTTCCCATTCTGCCCTGCATCTTGGCAAGTACCAACAGGAAATTCAGACTTTCCAAAGCCCCAGGCAGCATTTGGACACTTTGCCCCAGTGCTAACTCCTGCTCCTGCAAAGTCCCAACGCACTCTCTCTGCCTCACTCAAGCCAGCCTGGGCTTGCTTGTGCTTGATGTCCACTCCTCGGGAGTCTCTTATGTGACTGTCTCCTCATAAATCCCCTTGGTGTGTGGAATATCATCATCCCACCTATTAATTGGAAGGTGATCCATCTGCCTTTGGCTTTGTGACCACAAAACATCTTTGTCAGAAATCAATGCACTATATGGGTATAACTCTATTTTTGAGTTCTCAGAGAGATCAATCTGTATGTCTTCTTTTCTGCCAAAATGATAGGGTCTTGATCACTGTGCCTTTACAATTTTACTTTTAAAATCAGAGATATAGATAAATTAGATTTAAAATCAGATAAAAAGAAATAAATTTGTTTTAAAATAAGATAGAGCTGTTGAAACCACATGATCTTGATAATTGCAGCTTTATAATTAATTTTAAAATCAAACAGTATAAGTCTCTCAACTTTATTCTTTTTTTCAAAGTTGTTTTTTGCATTCTAAGTGTTTTGCAATTCCATATAAATTTTTTGGGTCAGTTCAACAAATTATTAAATAATTTACTGAGATTTTGATTTGGATTGCATTAATCCTAGAAATACATTTTGGAGAAATTACTATCTTAATAATATTCAGTTTTTTCTGATCCAAGATCATGAAACTATTTAGGTATTCTTTGATTTATCTCAGCAATATCTTGTCCTTTGGGGTAATAAGAACTTGCACATTGAAATTTATTCCTAAGTATTTTTTGTCTAATTTCACATTCAAATTTTTTTTGCCAGCATTACAAATACAATACACTTTTGTATATTAATCTGGTACCCTGTGACCTTGCTAAATCCGCTTATCAGTTTTAATATTTTTTGTATACCCCTTAGAGTTTTCCATACATTTGACCCTGTCATCTTGAATAAAGACAAAAATTACTTCTTTCTTTCCAATATGTATGTCTTTTGTTTCCTTAACCTTATTGCACTGGCATAGTTTTCCAGGTCAGTATTAAATAAAAGTAGAAATATTTTCTTGTTCCTGATATCAGGGTGAAAGCATTCCGTCTTTCATCTTTCAGGCATAGTAGATTTATTGTATTCTTTCTTGGTTCTTTGCCCTTTCTACAGGAAAGTATCTATAACCTTTCCTGTATAAACTTATGGTACTCTACCAGCCAGACTCTGGATCTACCCATGTGACTTATTTTGGCCATTGGGGTTTTAAATAGTGTGATTCAAAAAGAGGTTGGAAAAAGTGGATATGCATTTCTACTTGCTCTCTTGCCCTCCCTTATTTCAATAAAAACATGCCTGACCCAGCCTTGTAGAAATAAAAGACACATGGACCAGAGCCAAGTTAACCCAGTCATCCATGCCAAGTCCATCACAGATCAACTCCATCATCCACTGACTTTCAGACATATGTGCAAGCCTAGCCTAAAACAGCCAAACCACGCAGTCAAGCTGCAGCTGACTGCAGGTTCATGAGCAAGCCCATATGAGATTACCTGAGCCAGGTCAGAGCAGCTGAAGCTTGCAAACACATTCATTGCTCTATGCCATTGAAATTTTATGACTGTTTATTATGCAGCATTATTGTGGCACTAGTTAACTGATACAGCAGATTAGACTCGGCCTGTGGAAATCCTATTTTACTCAATCCAAGAATAGCAATTAGTCATCTGAAATTCTTCCATACTCTCATAGCATCCAATATGGCGCTAGTCTGCAACTGTTTTCAAAGGAAAGGGGGCATGGACTGTTAGCAGCTCAGCTTAAATGAATTTTTCATATTCAGAGGCTTCCTGCAATAATATTTACAGTGCCCTTGACAACAGCATTTATATGCATGTGGGGAGAGGGAGTGTGTGGTTGGAGAGAACCACAGTTTCATAATACCAAATAAATTGGACCTATTGTTACATGCCAAGAGTGCTTGTCATCTGCCACATTTCTTTCTCCAGCTCCAAAAGCAGTCCCCCTTCCCTGTGCTCCATCATGAGAAAAGTCTTGGCAATGAAAATGCAACATTCCTCTTGCAGTTCCAATTTCACAGTTGAATGAAGAACAAGCATGAGCAGAGAGTATCCTAAGAAAGGCAAGACAAGCGTGGCAGATGGGGGAGCCTTGTCATTTACTCTGCACCCTTCCTACTTTCCATGATCCTCCCACTTTGTATAACAACAACAACAAAAATTAAAAATGGGCTGCAAGTCCTGATGAGGTAGGTACCCCCAAATGACTAGATTCCAAACAGGTAGAAACATGAGGTTGGTGTTCCCCCCTGAATCTCAGATTTGTTTTTCTGTTTTAAGGCTTATTTAAAAAATAAGCCTCTCTTTCAGGTTTGTGCAACTGGAGGAGACAGGGAAGAGAGGACAGTGAAAGTGACATCTGTCAGCTAGCAGCAATTAAGCAGAGATGTGTGGAGTTTCTGTGCTCTAAATGGTCCTGTTAAAGTGTTGATGAGCAGTGAAATGTCTGATTAAATTTTAAGCAGGGATAAATGGGCCAGCCCCACCATAGGATAAGGCTAATGAAGTATTAGACTGAACAAATTAAATGAACAATGTGTCAGTGCTAGGGAAGAAACAAGCTGGCACAAATATGCCTCTTCTAGAGTGTAAACATAGCTTCCGCTGTATCTTCACAAGGATTAGACCTTCTGCAAGTACGCCCTTATCCTAAGAATAGCTCACTGTGGTGGCAAATGCACCCATTTCGAAATAAGGAGACTAGAGCTCTGGTTGGGCTGACACCATCTAAGTGACCTAAGGCAAATCACATCACTTCTTTGAAATTAAATTTCTTAAATAATTTAGGAACCAAAATTTAATGCCTACAACAAAGCCAAAAAAAGTTGAAGCAGTGTTGCACAGAGTGCGTACTTCAAAGCCTTAAGCATCATGAAGGCAGTTGGGAGGGACGAGGCAGAGACCCATGTGCCATGGCTCCAGGACCTCACCCATCATTGAACCACAGCAGGTTTTAACAGGCAATGATTCTATTAACAAACACATTCATTTTTCCTGATCTTCTGCTCGCACATTTCAGGGAAACAGGCAAATTAAAGAGGACAAAGGAATACAAATAGGACAGAACAGTGAATTGTGCACTAACGGAACCTTAGAGAGCAATCCATGTCCTCTATACATTGAGTCAGGAAAAGCAGAGGCTGAGTGTCCCACAGCTTCTCAAAATAAGACTTCAGAATTTGCAAAGGTGCTGAGATATCATTATGGGGTAAGGGAAATTCTGAAGATGCTGTTGCTTCAAATCTTGTGGATCAGAAAAACACAAGTTTGGTGAATCAGTAAAAGAATTACAAGGGTAGAATTACAAAGGATTCTTTTGAGTTCTAGAGGTCACCAAATCCAGATCTTGTGTTTGGTATTTCTCATGCCCTCTTATTACCTGCAATTATGATTTCATGCCTTCTCCAATTCTCCACATTTTCTGCCTCTTTCAATCCTCTCTTTCACATTAATGGCCTTACCTCACATTTCATGAGAAAGTACAAGCTATTAACCATGAACTATCACACATCACTACGTAATCTACAAATACGTCATCACCTTCACCTTTCTTCTGATAGGAGTCGCCCAAACTTCTATCAGAAGCCTTGGGTCCTCTTTTCCCTTGACTCCTCAGTAATATCACTACTGAAATTATTCTCTTTCTTATCTCATTTTTAGTATTTTGGGGGGTTTTAATTTTTATTTATTTTTAATTGAATTTATTGAGGTGACATGGGTTAAGAAAACTATATAGGTTTCAGGTATACAATTCTATAATACATTATCTGTATATTGTGTGCTCACCCAAAGTCAAGTCTCCTTCCATCATCATTTATTTTCCCTTTACCTTCTTCTACCTCCCCCTGCCTCCATTTTCCTCTGGTAATCATCATACTGTTGTCTGTGTCTATGAATTGTTTTTGTTTTGGGGTGTGTGGTTTTTTGTTTGTTTGTTTAATCCCTTTGCCTTTTCATCCAGCCCTCCAACCCCTCCCTCTGACAGCTGTCAGTCTGTTCTCTGTTTCTATGAGTCTGTTTCTATATTGCTTATTGGTTTATTTTGCTCAATAGAGTCCACATATAAGTGAAACCATATGGTATTTGTCTTTCCCTGACTGGCTTACATCTCTTAACATAACACCCTCCAGGTCTATCCACGCTGTTGCAAAGGGTAGGATCTCCTTTTTTTAATGGCCAAGTGGCATTTCACTGTGTAAATATACCACAGCTTTTTAATACATTCATCTACTGATGGACACTTGGGATGGACACTTAGGCTGCTCTTCCAAATCCTGACTATGGTAATTAATGTTGCAATGAACATAAAGGTGCATATATTCTTTCAAATTAGTGTTTTGATTTCTTTGGATATATTCTCAGAATTAGAATATCTGAATCATAAGGCAGTTCCACTTTTAAATTTTTAATTGAATTTATTGGGGTAATATAGGTTAAAATATATAGGCTTGAGGTGTAAAATTTTATAATTCATCATCTGTATATTGTATTGTGTGTTCATCACCCCGAGTCAAGTCTCCTTCCTTCACCATTTACATCCTGTTTATCTTCCTCTACCTCTCCCTATCCTCTTTCCTTCTGATAATCACCATGCTGTTGTCTGTGCCTACGAGGGTTTTTTTGTTTGTTTGTTTGTTTGTTTGTTTGTTTGTTTGTTTTTTGCTTAATCTCTTTACTTTTTTTGAGGTAACTCCCCAGTGCCTGCACCAATCTTCATTCCCACCAATAGTGCATGAGGGTTTCTTTTTCTTGACATCCTCATGAACACCTGTTTGTTGATTTATTGATGATTCAACATAGCACTGGAAGTCTTAGCCACAGGATCAAACAAGAAGAAGAAATAAAGGGCACCTAAATGGAAAGGGAGAAGTAAAACTGTCATTTTTTGCTGATAACATGATACTGTATGTAGAGAATCCTAGAGTATCCACCAAAAAACTACTAGAACCGGTAAATGAATTCCGTTAATATTTGACAAAGGAGACAAGAACATTGGGGTAAAGATAATCTATTCAATAAATAGCATTGGGAAAATTGGACAGATACATACAAAAAAATGAAATGAGACCATCTCCCTACACCATACACAACAATAAACTCAAAACAGATTAAAGACCTCAATGTTAGACTTAAAACCATAAAAATCCTAAAAGAGCTGACAGCGACCAGAGGGGAGATGGGAGGGAATTTCAGGGGAAAGGGGGAAGGGTTTACAGGAACAAGTATAAGGACACATGGGCAAAAACTAGGGGGGATGGAAATGGGAGAAAAGTGGGGAGGGCTGGGGGGGTGGGCTGGGATGGGAGTAAAAGGCAGAAAACTGTACTTGAACAACAATTAAAATTATAAAATAAATAAATTTTAAAAATCCTAAAATAAAGCATAGGATGCAAAATCTCAGACATTTCTCATAGCAATACTTTTTCTGATATGCCTCCTTGGGCAATGAAAACAAAAGAAAACAAAAGAGACTCATCAAGCTAAAAGTTTTGCACAGCAAAGAAAACCATCAAAAAGTGAAAATGAGAAAACATATTTTCCAATGATATATCTGATAAGGGGTTAATATACAAAATTTATAAAGAACTTATACAACTTAACACCAAAAACACAAACAATGCAATTAAAAAATGAGCAAAAGACCTAAATAGACACTTCTCCAAAGAGTACATATAGATGGACAATAGACATATGAAAAGGTGCTCAACATCACTAATTATGAGATAAATGCAAATTAAAACCACAATGAGCTATCACCTCACACCTGTAAGAATGCCTATCATCAATAAATCAACCAACAGAAAATCAAATGTTGGCAAGGATGAGGAGAAAAGGGAACCCTTGTGCACAGTTGGTGGGAATGCAGACTGGTGTAGCCATTGTGGAAAGCAGTATGGAATCACCTCAAAAAATTAGAAATGGAACTGCCCTATGACCTAGTGATTCCACTTCTGAGAATTTATGAGAAGAAACCCAAAATGCTGATTTGAAAGAATATACTCACCCCTCTGTTCAATGTAGTGTTATTTACAATAGCTAAGATTTGGGAGCAACCCAAGTATCCATTCAGTAGATGAATGAATAAAAAAGCTGCGGTACTTTTACATAGTGGAATACTATTCAGGCATAAAAAAGGAGAAAACCTTACCTTTTGTAACAGCATGGATGGACCCGAAGAGCATTATACTAAGTGAAATAAGCCAGTCAGAGGAAGACAAGTACCATGTGATTTCACTCATACGTGGAACCTAATGACCAAATTAACTAATAAGCAAAATAGAGACAGGCTCACAGAGAGCAGGCGGACAGCTGTTGGGGGTAGGGAGGTTGGGGTTCTGGGGAGTGGAGGAATTGAGCAAAACAAGAAGAATAAGAGAGAAAACTCATGGACACAGAAAACAGTGTGGTGATTTCTGGGGGAAGGGGTTTGGAGAGAAGTGGGGGAGGATATAGGGGGATAAATGGTGATGCAAAGACACTTGACTTGGGATAATGAACACACAGTATAGTTTACAGATGATGTGTTACGGAATTGTGCACCTGAAACCTATATAATTTTCTTAACCAGTGTCACTCTAATAAAGTCAATAAAAAAGGAAAAAATTAATAAGTTAAAAAATACATATATTTCTGATTTTGTGGTCAGCATGCTAAACATTTTCAACTCCTTATGATGCAAAAGTGAATATATAGTCTACAAATTATTCATTTTCTCACCCATTTATAAAAATAGTCTTTTCTAATCAGTTAGTATTTATGTATTAATACCTATTATTGGAAGGCCCTGATTCTATTTTCATAATGTCAGGTGCTACTCTAGGAACTAGATCATATATTTCATTTGGTTACATGAATAGCACTCCCTATTTCACCAATACTCTATAGCAAATATCCTCAGGGTTTCCCTGATCATGAATTACCATGAAAATCATACAAGAAAGGAATATAAAATGAGAAGCATGACTTCCAGTCCTGTCATCTACTCTCCTTTATGTACCTAGAGTTTAATGAGCCACAAGGCACATGGGCTGGTACTTAGAAATGGGACCAACGTCTAGGTCCCATCTTCACATGTCCGTTTTCAGCTATTTTGTCAGAGGCCCTGGGCAAGTGTGCTAGACTGTGTGACCAACCCCTACAACGTGGTAACAAGCAGTGTCGTGGGTAACAAAGGAGCCCATTACTGCTTTACAGTAAAGGAATCAGGTTAATCCTTTGTCAGATTCCTGTGTGCAGTGTCTCCTGCCTTGTTCCAATCACCCAAGAGGAGAAGGAACTTTCTCACTCACAGCCTTTCAACACCTGCTGACATGTATTTAGACATTGCTGGGTCTGTGAGCCTTAACCACACATGTTCAGAAATTCTCATGAAAAATAAAAGTAACGAATGCACGTAGCAAACTGAGACTCAGTACATTCTAGACACAAACAATACCCACTTAAAACCTAGAGGAAAAACTAAAGCAGAAAGACAAAGATTACTTTTCAGCCAAAATATTAATTTAAGTCTAGAAATGAAGTAAGAGCTGAATAAAACTGATCACAGAACATAGACCAATATCTTGATTTTTACTAACAAGGAAGTTAATTCCTAGAAAATGCAATGACTTGCCTAAGCTAGTTTGTGACATAATCCCTAAGGAAGATATGGTCTGAAATATTGCCTTTTTTCATCATTAACAATTCAGATCTCATCATTTTTAATAGTTTTACTCATTCAACAAATAAGTTTTGAGTGTTTTCCATAATATAACCACACTAGGCACTAGGGATCCAGGCGCTCAGTAGTGATGCTGATAAAAATAAAACCAAAAGCCAGTCTGGAAAGGAGATGGGCTTGTAGACTGATAATTAAAATGCAATGTGAATTGGGGGAAAAGGCAGATAACTGTACTTGCACAGCAATAAAATTTTAAAAGATAAGAAAAAGAAAAAGTGCAAAAAAATGCATTGTGATGCACGGAATCAAAACATACGGAAACATAAAGAAGTGTGCTCCAAGGACTACCTGTGGGACTCAGGGAGAACTTCCCGAAAGAGTGGCCCTTGAGCTGACTTGAAAGAGAACCTGAAGTTTCAACAGACGAAATGGGAAGAGGATAGGAGGCAGACAGAATATCACTTAAATGGGATAGAGTATTTGAGAAGCTACACAGAGTTTGCCCCATTTCTTGACAGGACAAACTCTTGACGGCATCATTAAGCTGATGACACACCACCTTACTGACAACCTCTTTATTTTTGGTTTCCATGGCATCTTGCTAAGTGTCCTCTTTCTCTGCTTAACTGCCGATGTTCCTAAAGGTTCCTAAGGGATCTGTCCTCAGCCTCTGTTCTTCCTCCACACACTCTGCCTTGGCATGAATATATACACATAAAATCTCCTGGCACAAATAATGTCTTTTTATTATAAAATATTTTATTACAAAATCATAAGCATATAATTCTATAACATAGTAATATCACATTCAAGGATATCATATGACATTCTAGGTAAAATGTTCAAATTAAAACTATAAAGTATCACACCCATATTATTACTCTACCAGCCACACTTAAGCAGGTGTTACTTCTGCTGGACCCTGTATGTATCTATGTGTGTATGTATCATTCTGCCATTAACATTACCCAACAGATAACTGGCTCTACACTTCTCACCAACCAGCTTTAATAAAAATAATAATAACAACAACAGTAACAATCAGTCCTCTTATAGGGAGGAATAACTGGGACAGAAGAGAAAGAATCTTTAAGTTACTCTTCTAATACTTTTTCCTACTAAGTGGTGAAGCAAATGCACCTCTTTAGAAACACAAGACATGAGGAAAAAGTGTTTTCCACATCAGTCATCTTTAACCCAGAAAACTAGAAATGAGATGAGAAAGTTGATGACCAAGGTAAACGATGTATTAGTCCACTATAGAGTTCAACTGCTAAGTAATGTATATGGGCTTGGGGCTACCCAAACCAGGGCTCGAATCTTGATTCTTACTCTCAGCAGCTGTGAGACCTGGAGCAAATCTGCCCCAGCATCTTACAAAAGTACCTCAATGGATTTTAACATTTAGAGTTTGTGTTGAATAGTCTGATATCTAACAGGGACATATAAAATCACATGGGTACAGTTCAAATGGGATAGTCACTTATCCTCCACAGTGACTGGTGTAAAAGCAGGAGAAAGAAGGTTTCAGATGAAGACTGGCCTCCTCCTGATCCTGCAGAGACGTCTGAAGCATTCATGTTCCCCAGAGTTGTCTTACTTTGAGGAAGGGGGCCAGGGTACTATATCACTGTATCAGTAATTCTGTGAACACAGGCATCCCCTGGGGGAGAGTAAATGAGAATCAGGACTGGATGAAGGCAATGAAGGGACCTGGGAAGCAATATCTAGGGAGGCACTCACTCTTAGAGGCTGACTCAGTGCTTATTCCACTCTGATTATGAGTGCCTCCTTAAATTTTGTTCTCTAGGTGCCTTGCTTATGTCCTCATAGTTCAGGCCCTAAGTACCATTTCTTAGGTATTTACAGATGAGGTGATTCCTGCTCACTAAGGTATCATTCTTAAAAGAAGGATGCCTGTTTGAGCCATTAGCGGTCAATGTGTCAACAGCTGGGATGAGGCCATACCAGTTCAATAAGGGGGATCTGGGTAAGGCATCAAGCATGTCTGTTACCCTCAACATCTTGCACTATTCAAGGCCGCTTTTACTTTACATTCAGTTTATTCCATCTAGACACAGAGTCTTTTAGGATTCTGGTTTGTCACAATGTCTGAGGAAATTTACAAGCAGAGAATTGATCAGTGGGATGAACTCTAGTTCCAACTGCTGAATTTGGTTCTCAGGTGGTAACCAATATTCATCACCCTCTACACAGAGATCTCCCTTGCCTCTGCTGGTGGCTTGCCTGGATAAAAGACCAAGAACCATATCCCCAAGGGATCTGATCCTTTATTTATCATGCCCTTATCAGACCACAGTTGCTATACCTGCCACTTACAGTCAAAACTTGGCATGGTAGTACCAAAAATATGTCCAAGATATTCTTCTCTGTCCCAAGATATAACAGAAGCTTTACCTCCTCATGGTAATCAGGCTCAATTACCCCTTCTAGTTCTGTAACTCTGCTCTGTGCCTACTTACCTGTAAGCATGAGAAGAGTGGAGTGACAAGACCACAGTGGTAACATTAAGTTTAGTGACAAGGAGAAGTTATACAGAATATCTTGTTAAAAGTGCTTTGGGGCCCTGGCTGGTGTGGCTCACTGGATTGTGTGCCAGCCTGTGAACCAAAGGGTCACTAGTTCGTTCCCGGTCAGGGCACATGCCTGGGTTGCAGGCCAGGTCCCCAGTAGGGGGCACGTGAGAGGCAACCACACTTTGATGTTTCTCTCCCTCTCTTTCTCCCTCCCTTCCCTTCTCTCTAAAAATAAATAAATAAAATCTTTTTTAAAAAGTGCTCTCAGACACTGGTGTTGACTGAGCACTAGAGCCAGGAAAGGCAAACCACCCCTAGAATATGTCAGTCCAAATCTGGGTAGATTGTTACTTTTTCCAGAATACTAATGGGGTCTAATGTAATCAATTTTATACCAAATGAATGGCTGGTCTCCTCCAGGGAACATACAGTATTGAAGGCTGTCTTGGTCTCTATTCCTGAAAAGTTGACATTCAGCAATGACAATAACCAGATCACCTTCAGTAATAGGGAACCCAAGCTGTCGCCTTCCATTTCTGGAAATGAAAATGCCTGGAAATGCAGGTATAGCCTCCATGTGTATCACTGTGGGGTTTTTTCCTTCGTTAGTCCATTGTGTAATCAAGGACTGACAGAGGACAGAACTGGCCACCATCTACTAGCCAAGTCATTCTGTATACTAGGTATTTTTTTAATCTTATTCAGTGGATATTCCACAGACAGCATTAATGTGTCATACAAAGGTCCCTACACTTTGTATCTACTCCCATAGGTCCACACACTTGACTCTCCCCCAGACCTCCTCGGCATCTTCTAATCTTGTTCCTTTCAGGATCCTAACCAACCAGTAAATCCATCCATAAATGCACATGTGTCTGTGTAATTAAGGCCACTTCTTTGTTCATACAAAGTAGATGACCAAGCAAAGCAACTAAAGCCCTTTCGTTCTTCCCATTTGGAGGATTTCCACTCACCACTATTTTAGAGGACCACCCATGAATGAGGCTGTCCTGAAACCACACTCCACTTTTGGTTTGCATTAATATATCAGAACTGACTTCTGCATAAACCAAGCATTTGTTTGTTTCCCCCTCCATCAGCTGATCACAAAGAACTCCCATGAGACCACAGGTACAAACTTTGAGAGGGCCATCAGGGCCACAACAATGAGTGACAAGGCCACCTGTTCATGCAGTTTACCTGTGACCTCTAAACGTAATTTCAGAAGTGCTGTAAAATCTTGCAGTGGACTGCTGCGGGGTCCTCTAAACCTTAGAGTCAGTGGGTCTAAGAACATGTAGTTCATGATAAACACTGCTGTCTACACATTCCCTTGATACCCCATGGTCAGACAACTGGTTTCTACCAGGACCCAGAATGATTCTAGTAGCTGCATTTTGTGGGTGGCATGGCCTTGCCCTAGGACCTGAGGGGTCTTTACTATAACTCCGATTGGGCCTTACCACACATACTGCATGCATCTTTGCTCAGTACAGATACCTCTAGGAACATAGGATCAGCTGAGCCATATGGCTCAAGGGACAAAGCAACAGCCTGGACCTGCTACAGAGGATATTCTTGCTCTGAGCCTCATTCAAAGTATGTAGCCTTCAACATTATTAAATGAATGGATGAAAGCAATAGTCACAATTAAAGAATATACTACTTCTAAAACATTAAGAATCCTGGTCATCAGCTCAGATGGCCCTCCAGATTCAGGAGATTCTATCTCTTGAAAAATTGCCAAGGAAGCCCTTTGAATTTCATGTTTGCTTCAAATTAGTGATTTATAGATGCAAAGCTGTCATTTTCTCTCTTCAATGTGTCAGTGGTACTTTGCACCACCATCCAATTCCACAAGCCCTCTAATTATTATTGCAATAAAATTCCAGTGAGGTTTCACTAGCCAATGGATCCCCTCCTACTTGTGTACAATCCCAGGTGAAAACCAAAGCAATTTCACTGCTGCCCCATCATGCCAGAGATCACCAGTACTCTACCAGTCATCAGTGACAGGGACCTCATTACCAGTCAGCCAGTGAATGATCCAACTTCAGAATCTCCTTCTTCAAAATCAACTTTCTAGGATCACTCTGATCGTATGTCAGATTCCCTAGAAGCAGAATGTAAGAGGGGATTTGTGTGCAAGTGATTTATTGAGAGAATATTCTCAAAAGAAAATTGAAAGAAAGACAGGAAGTCAGGATAGAGCAGGGGAAGGAGCTAAGCAAATACGTAATTTTGCTGAAATCTAGCTTTAGAGCAACCTCTTGGACAGCTCTAGAACATATATAGATCTACAAAGTTGTCCCATTTTGAGGCAAAGTGGACACACTTTTGAATCCCTACATTTGTCAGGCACTGGCTGTGAACCACCTCAAGAGTATGGGCATAATCCCCCAAATATTTCTATATAAAGAGGCTCATGTCAGATAAGAAAAGTTCTTAGGAAACAGATGTAGGTTTGAGCTTTTATCAGCCAACATTCTCAGCAATTGGGAGATGAGTGCACCACCTGGCAGAGGGTATCTAGATGGACCACCGAAAGAATCCACTGCAGGAAACATGATTTCCTAGGCACCATCACTGTACTCTACCGATGAGTCAAGTAATCACCTACCCTGCTGGCTACCTGCCTAGACTGCTACCTGTCACCTTCATCATAAACTTTCCAAATGCCACCCACTGACTGTGTTCTTGGGTACTGCTTGGTATCAAACATCTTCAGCCCACTGACTGTGTTCTTGGGTACTGCTTGGTATCAAACATCTTCAGCATCTACCAGAGTCAGAGAACATGTCTCTTCAGCCAGCATGGTGCACCAGTATGAGTCATGGAAGGTAATCAAAAAGCAATTTTATTTTGTAACTCTCTCCCTTTTAAATGTGCTCAGTGGGGAGATCTTTTTCATTGCAAGCTTAGGTAGACCCTATGACTTTTCTCACCCTTTTTTAGGGAGACTAAAAATTAAAATATGTTACCCAACAGTCAAAATTACACATTTTCTATAAAGTTTGGGACTCTCCTCTCCTCTTCCTCAGCTTGGATTCCTAAATTTGGAGAATGGAAGTGTGGTTGGTTTCTCTTCCCAAGTTGGTGCAAGAGATCAGAAGTTAAGTTAGGAATGCTCTTATTCAGCCAGTAATCTGGTAGGTTTCTTTGTTCTCTCTGGGCTCGACATATATAAGATCTGACTCTCTGGAAGACACCTGCAAAGGTTTTTCAAAACCATGCCATTCGCCACTGAAATTTTCTTATCTATAATTTCCTTGAACGTGGCAAATAAATTCACTTCAGGTAATCTCTTAATCCTTTGTCAGTCCCTGGGAATCTGGTGGTAATGTCAGTTCCTGTTGGATGAAGAATGTTCAGCTCCCTGTGCAGCCCTGATATGAACAGAATTCCAGCTGTTCTCCCACATCTGGCCCATGGGAAACACTCACCCATTCTTTCCCTCAAACCTTGGGAATGTCCCTTATGCTACAGTAACACTCCTTTGTTTCACCCCAAAGCAGGTGGCTTATCAGGTCTTGCCCATTACATTTCTCAAGCAGTTTTTAGAAACAGGACATTGTGTCCACCACACTAAAGAGGCCACCTATTAAACCTTGACCACTGAAGCCAGTCATCAAGTTTAAGTTACAAGGCAGGGGCCTTCCCCATCTTGCTTGGTGTGATTGACAAGATTCACTGCACACCAACAAGCATTTCCCAGAACTCCTCTTTACAAAGCTTCTCCTCATTTTCACTTTTTTTTTTTTTTTTGCTTGTTTTATAAATTCTAATATGGGAGGGGTTCCAAGAGTTTTATAATCAGCTTGTTGGCTAGGTCTTTTAAAAATGAGTCTGTTTCTCGCACTTCACTTTGAATATGCTGGTGGCAGTATCTTGGCACTCCTGTAACATTTTCACTTTAACATATTGTCACATCCGGTTTTTAGTTACAGGTATGACCTCTTCAGCTCTCTCTCAAAGCTGAGATTCTAAATCACACCCTTTCCCAGTTCTCAACAGGACTTTTCCATTCAATCATTTCACCTTTCTTAAGCCCAATCCCACTATTCAGCTATTTTCAGAAGATAATGGATCTGCCCACATTTAGAGCCAGAATGATATAAGATCAATTCCAGTCTCTGTCAATTATTGACTGTGTGATCTTAAGTAAATTTCTTCACCTCAGTAACCTTTACCTGTAAAATACCTGACTTGGAAAATTATAGAAATGATTAAATGATATAATAGTTATATAATGTCAGGTACATAGCAGAGACTCAACAAAAATTAGGTGTCTTACACTTACCCACATTTTTTTTCAGGTTGTTAATTGAGAGTTTTGTCACACAGAATCCAGACAACTCTCAGCATTATTTTCCTTACCATCTTGCACTGAACAATTGGAAATCAACATCCTATTTTTGAGATTAACATCACCAGGATATAAAAGTGGGAGACCAAGCTTCCATCCCTCCATAAAAATAAACCATCTGACAGCTATCCATGAACAAAACCAGCTCTAGGACATCTGAGGAGTCCATTTAAGAGGTCTCAGCAACACAGTGTAACAAAAAAGTAAAGAGAAAACAGCTTCCTTTTGTCCGCATCATCCCATTCTGCAGGCTGGCACTCCCTCAGTACCAAGAGGGAGCTCGAGCTCCCCTGCTACAAAGAGTTGCCCTCCCTGAGAGAGAGAGAAGGGTACGCAATCAGTTTCCCCAGCCTTTGAGGGACACAGCAGGAAAGACCCACTTTGGTTTCACCCCACTCAAAGACCAGCAAAACTGAGATGAATGGAAATCTCAAGGAACAAAGAAGAAGGGCAAGAGCAACTAATATCAGCCACACAATAGGAAGAATAACAGCTCCTGGTAACCCACCAAAAAAAAAAAAAAAAAAGGAGAGAAGACCCAAATAAATAAAATTAGAAATAAAAGATGAGAAATAACTGACATCAGGGAAATAAAAAAACTTCATAAAAGACTAAGAAGAATTATATACCAACAAATTGGACAACCTAAAAAATATGAACAAATTCCCGAAAACATACAACCTATAAAGACTGATTAATGAAGAAACAGAAAATCTGAAGAGACTGATAGCAAGTAAGGAGACTGAATCAGTAATCAAAAATCTCCCAACAAAGGAAAGCCCAGGGTCATGTGGATTCACGGATAAATTCTACCAAACCCTTAAAAAGAGTTAATGCCAATGCTTTTTAAACTCTTCCAAAAAATTAAAGAAGAGGAGGGAACACTTTCAAATGTTATTTGTTTAAAATTACACTGATAACAAAGTCAGATAAGGATACAAAACAAAAAAACTACAGGTCAAAACAGATGCAAAAATCCTCAACAAAATAGCAAACAAAATTTAACATCACATTAAAAGAATCATTTACTATGATCAAATGGGATTTTCCCAAAGCAACCTTTGAAAAAAAACAAGCTGAAGGCATCATACTTCCTGATTTCAAATGATATTACAAGCTATAATAATTAAAACAGTATAATAATGGCATAAAACCAAACATATAGAAAATGGAATTGAACAAATAGCCCAGAAATAAACTTATACATATATGGTCAACCAATTTTTGACACAGAAGCCAAAATCACTCAATGGGGAAAAAATAGTCACTTCAATAAATGATGCTGGGAAAACTACATATTCATAGAAAAAGAAAGAAAGAAAAAAAGAAAGAAAGAAAGAAAGAAAGGAAGGAAGGAAGGAAGGAAGGAAGGAAGGAAGGAAGGAAGGAAGGAAGGAAGAAAGGAAGGAAGGAAGAAAGAAAGGAAGAAAGAAAGAAAGAAATTGAACACTATCTTATGCCACTCACAAAAATTAATTTAAATAGACTAAAGAGTAAACATAAAACACCAAACTATAAATATCCTAAAAGCAAACATAGGAGGGAAAACTCCTTGATATCAAACGTGGTGATCATTTTTTGGATGTAACACCAAAAGTATAAGTAACAAACAAAAATAAATACATGGAACTACATCAAATTAAAAAGCTTCTCCATTGCAAAATAATCAACAAAATGAAAAGATGACCTATGGAATGGGAGAAAATATTTGAAAACCATATATCTGATAAAAGGTTAATATCCAAAATATCTAAGGAACTCATATAACTCAACAGCACAAAAACAAATAATCTGATTTTAAAAATGAGCAAATGACCTGAATAAACATTCACCCATGAAGTCATACAAATGGCCAATAGGTGCATAAAAAAGTAGTCAACATCACTAATCATCAAGGAAATACAAATTAAAACAGCAATGAGATATCACATCACACATTGGAATGGTTCTTGTCAAAAAGACAAAAGATGACAAATGCTGGAAAGATTATGGAGAAGAGGGAATCCTTGTGCACTATTAGTGGGAATATAAATTGACACAACCGCTGTGAAAAACAGCGTGGAGGTTCCTTAAAAAATTAACAGTGGAACCCCCATACAATCCAGCAATCCCACTTCTGGGTATAGATGCAAAGAAGATGAAATTACTATTTCAATGAAATATCTGCTCTCTCTTGCTCATTTCAGCATTATTTATGATAGCCTGGACAAAGAAACAGCCTAAGTATCTATGAAGGAATGAATGTATAAAGAAAATGTTGTATATATACAATGCAAAATCACTCAGCCATAAAAAAGGAAATTCTGCCATGTGATAACATGGATGGACCTTGAGGGCATTACGCTAAGTGAAACAGTTCAGACAGAGAAAGACAGATACAACATGATCTCAGTTATACGTGATATCTAAAAACGCCGAACTCATAGAAGCAGAGTGTGAAATGGTGGTTGCCAGGGGCTGAGAAGTAGGGGAAATGAGGCAGTGTTGGTCAAAGGGTAGAAAGTTCCAGTTATAAGAGGAATGAATAAGTTCTGGGGATCCGATGTACAGCACAATGACTATAGCTAACAACAGTGTGCTGTGTACTTCAAAGTTGCTATGAAAGTAGATTTTAAATGTTATAAGGATGATAAAACACGCTAATTATGTGAGGTGAAGGATGTGTTAACTGATATCATTGTTGTAAACATTCCACAATATAGACAAGTATCAAATCACCATGTCATACACTTTAAATTTATACGATGGTATATGTCAATCATATCTCAATAAAGCTGGAAGTAAAAAGCTATCATATTTTCAAGAAGAGAGTGATGATCTTGGGATTTGAAACTACATGCAAAGAGCTTTAAATTCAGGGTGAATAAATGATTCAGGGCCCCTAAACAGGGCCCTTTGTTCAAATATCATTAAGAATTACAAGATATCAACAGCAGCGTTAGACCGACCACACGGCCCTGCCTAGTGCCAGGCCCTGTGAAGTTGGCGCTTCACAGAGGTCTGAACTCTGTGTCTGGATCCTGCCTCCTGTTTCTACTCTGCTGTGCTAGCAAAAGTCACACAGACAAATGAAATAAACTTGTCCAGCTTCAATTTAATTGAAGCTGATCAGGCAAAACCTAAAGAGGAAGATAATGACCCTTCCTACACTCTTGCAGATAGAGGGAGTTTTACATGGTTACCTCCCTAGGCCCTATTCATAGCTGACAGCATCAGGAGGCAAATTCTTTGCAGGCCTTACTCATGTTTAAATGTCTCTATCAATTCCAGGCAGCTTATAACTAGAGTAATTTGAGGTCTCTGTTGTTAAAAAAAAATAAATTGAAAGAAAGAGAGATACAGAGAAGAAGAATAAAGGCAAGGCAGAGGCAGACAGCTATAGGCCTCACCAAAACACAAGCCTGTGTTCCTCAGAGATTCATGTCCTAACTACACAGGAAGAAGCCCTGACTTTCATTAGCTGGGTGTCAAAACACTAGACACTGCTAGGTCCTTCCAACTTGACGGTACCAGAGAATATACGACATCAATTAATGATGATTCATAGTTTTGTTCTCTCTGGATAAAGGCAAGAAAGTGACAAACACTAAGACTCCATGCTTTCAATTTGTATTTAGATCTGAGCAGTTTTATTAAAAGTGTGGTCCAGAATATATTATAGACCAAACTCTTGAAATAATAATAACAAACAGGCCACCAGATTTTGTATTTCCAGGCTAGATCAGATCTTTGAGGTCCTCTTGTATGAGGTTAACCCTTGGTGGGGAGTGGGGGGCGGGGGGTGGGGGGCATCATTAATGATACACATACTATTTTGCAGAGTTCCCAAGAGTTTATGGAGCCTACAAAAACCCTTGAGTCCTCAAACACCCTCACAAGTCAAGGGCTTCAGAATTCCCTCGTACAGTGTAACCGCCCTAAGTATTCTTATTAGCCAAGTAGAGATAATAATGGTACAACATGGATGAACCTTGAGGATATTGTGCTAACTGAAATAAGCCAGTCACAGAAAAAAAAGTACTGCCTGGTTCTACTTATATAAGCTATCTAAAATACTCAAATTCATAGAATTAGAGTGGAAGGATGGTTACCAGGGGCTTACGGCATGGGAAATGGGGAGTTATTAACAAATGAGGATGAAGTTTCAGTTAGGCTGGATGATAAGCTCTAGAGATCTGCTGTACAACATTGAACCTAGAGTCAAAAATAATGTACTGTACACTTAAAAATGTGTTAAGAGGGTAGATCTTATACTAAGTGTTCTTACCACAAAATACAATTAAAATGATAATAGTGATACCTATTTGACAGGGTCATTGTGAGTACTGAATGAGATAACCTAAGAAAAGTGCTCCAGGTGCGCTTGACGGGTTTCCCTCATCTTATCTCAAACCATCATGTTACTCTGTATGATGAGTGTTGTGTGTACCACTGGACCCCCCTTTAGGACTCATTCTGTAGCTGCTCAGAGTGTTGATAGCTGACAACAATCAGGAAAGTCTCTCCTCCCAATTACTGGTAGTTGCAAACATATGAAAGCCTGGCTCCACTGCCTCCTTTCACCCCAACTCTAAAAAGAATTCCCACCATCAAAGCTTCTGCAAAATTGGCTAAGACTTTTGCTGAGAATGGAGCACAATTCAACTCCGTCCGATCCTGTTTCCTTCATGCTCCCCAAAGGACTTCTTAACAAACTTCCTGCACACAATCCCCAGTTTAGAGTTTGCTCTGGAAAACCTGGTCTGTGACTATATTACCTCTAGAGCCACACAAAGCCAACATATGTTGAGTCACATTCCTAAGAAAATAGTTGGAGAATGGCACAGGGAAGGGGGGGAGGGGAAGAGAGGGGGGAGGGAGAAGAGAGAAGGAAGGGTGGATGGGAAGTAAATGCGGGCTCATGAGATGAGAGGCCTTAGAGACAGCAGATAATAGAAGAGTAGATGTAAGAACTATCTTCCAAGGGTGAGTTTCAATCCTTAAGAGAAATGAAGGGGCAATTGGTACAGGCATGAATTATCTGGAAACCTAGTCAAAATACCAGAGACTCCAGTGTAGAACCAGAAAGAGAATAAGCTGCTATATTAGGAAGCAGCTTGTCTCATGAAGAAGCCTTATTTTGGGGAACTTTAAAAGCAAGATGGAGTGGAGTAAGCAAAATGGCTAAAGAAGTTGAGCCCTGAGCTCTGGATCTATCACCCTGCTGTGGGAATCCGTGGCTGGGACAGCCCCACAGCAGAGACTGTGGAAATTTAGGAACAAGGAGCTGAGTTGATCATGAGACTCACAGGTTCATGTGATGGGCAGGACCATAGAATGTGGTATTGATGGCACACTCCCCCATTCACCTCTTAAATAAACATTCTGAACAAATTTTGGTTTAGAAATAAAAACTTGCTTCCCACATCTTGCCCCTTTGACCTTCACCCTAAATTGGAGATGTTTGTATTGGGAGGTCTTCTCCCAGACTTTCTGGGAGAGCAGCTCTCAGCATCCTGTGATATTTATTTTGCCATCTTGGTGCTTGGAAACTTCCCCAATGGTTTTCGCATCAAAAAACTGAGAACAAAAAAGCAGATGCTACAAATCAACCAGAGGAAAAGTAAAGACAAAGTATTCCATGACAAAAGGTCCTAGAGTTTTCCATCAGTGACTATTTAATTGGGAAATGGAATTGTCTGAAGAACATAAGACAGAAATTTTAGACTCTCGATTCAGGCCACTGTTATCTAAGAGTCCAATTAGCTCACTAATTCCAACAAAAGCCATCCCTAATGCATTATGATGATTCTTTGAGTTAGACAACTAAAGACACAGGCATTATTTCCAGAAAGCTATTATTTTTTTAAGATTACCTAAAAGTAGTATAAATGCTTGAAAACCATGTATTTACTCATGGTCATCTCTGATTTAACCATTAGCACACAATAAATGTATCATATTGATTTAGTGTCATTTTAAAAAGAACAGATTCTGCTCTGGAACTTGGATAAAGATTGAGAACCTTCAGAATAAAAACATAGTGATTACTTTGAATTTCTAAGGTTCAGCCAGGTTTTAATTACATTCTATTATCAAACAATATATTCTGACATCAGCTTTGATTGTTATTTTAGTGCTTAGAAAGAGACAGGGACGTATGCAGGAGGATACTTAATCTTCAATCCTCTGGTTTCCATAAAAATCATTTTTCCTAAATGCTCTTGGCTTCTTTTCTAGTCAACTTACACCTTCTTTAGAGCTAGAGAGAGACTACTTGCTGAGATCTCTAGAGGAGAAACTCATTACCACAAAGGTCACTGTTGCCTCATACCTAATCTTCATCTTCTATATCAGCTTTATTAATAAATGATAAAATGTATAAGCAGTTTCCCTTCACCTATTCTTTTGTCTAATATTTCAATTGGCTCAAAATTCAAGTAAGAAACAAAAGCACTTATTATCCAGCCAACTCAAACTCTACCATTGAACATGAAATACTGCCTCTGGATGGGGGGGTGAGGGAAAGTTTTAAACAGTTTGGAACTGTAGCCAGGGAGTGATATTGCAACAGAGTCCATGTGGAGTATTTCTTTTTAAAAAATTACCAGATGAGGGTCTGGGAAACCTGGGTTCAAATATCAGTATTGGCTTTGTCAACTTTGCCTCTTCTCAGAGTAAATAAGAACAAATCAAGTAAAATTTATTTCAATCTCTGAAGCAGATGATTTCCATGTTCTATCAGCTTCAATATTCCATGGTCTCAAGGCTGGCTGTCATTGGGCCTGCTTATTGATTTTGATAATTGCTAAATTCTCCTTCCTTTCTTTTTCCAGTAGTTCTCAAAATCTAGGTAGACAAGTTGTACCACTGGGGATCCCTTGCTTGTCACTGAGAGAGACCTCTTGCTTTCTCTTGGTAAGTCCTACCCTTCCCCTTACTCTGTCCTCACCCTTTCTCTTCCGTACTTACAAAATCCTCTCAGTCTGAGACATGGGAGAAAATGCAACCCAACCCTCCAGGCTGGAGTTGAACCTAGGCATTCCTATGATCTGAAAGCTCTCATACTATGGCCATCTTAATAAGCAAAATTTCAGAACATTTTAAAAGATTCTCAATGTTTCTTGGGAAGACATGTCAAAGCTGTGAAACTTAGAGGCGTGCAATTGAATGTACAGCTACCTCTCAAATAAGGCTCAGATTATGAAGATGTCTTTCCCAGCTAGTCAGTGTTCCCTAGTGAATATGATGGCTACAGAAGCAGGAAAAGTGAGAAAGGGGAGAATTGAAAAAGGAAAGAAAGAGGAAATGGAAGGAAGGAAGGAAGGAAGGAAGGAAGGAAGGAAGGAAGGAAGGAAGGAAAGAAGTTTGGTTTACACTATTAGGTGCCAAGCATTAGGCTGGGCACATTCACATACTTTGTTTAATGAAGAGTAAGCCCAAAATGTAGCATTAAAATTTCCAGCACCATATTGATATACTCCACCAGCTGCTTGATTTCTTGTTTTCTATTGATGCCTTTTAGAGCATGGGGCTGGTACTTTCTCCAAGAGAACACCCACATATCCTTAGCAGTTAAACTTGGCTTTACTGTTTGAGTGCTCTTTCAAGTGCTTGGCCAGTCTTCTTGGTTAGTTGGAACAAAACTAAGCAGACTGGTAACAAAGACTCATTGCTCCACAGTCCCAGAACGAACTGCTAATGGCCTCATGACTTCCCATGTAATTCCTATCTGATAGACATACAGAGGGGAATGAAACAAAGGGAAGAAAGGGAGGGAGAGGCAGCCCTACAGATGACCTTGGAGCAGTGTAAACGATGTCTAATGTTCAGCAGTTACAGGCTATCAGACACTAATATACTCTCTGGGCTGAACCGAATAGGCCCATTACTCTCAACTGCAATTCACCATCTGTGAAGTGAGCTGGTGGCTTCAGATGAGACTACAAATTGCACCTGATACCAAAAAAAAAAAAAAAAAAAAAAAAGACAGGGTGGGGATTATGGTGTAAAACCAAGTGAAGAGCAGACAGGGACCTAGACTGACCCAAGGCCATGCAAGGATAAGAGGAAATAAAACATTCGCCTTCGGAACAGCTCTCAAATGACCCCAACCATTCAGACGACAGAATTTAAAGACTCTAACTGACTGTGTGGAAGTTCCGAGGATCAGACGTTCGATGTCATTAGCAGGGATGCGCACAGCTGGAAACCACAAAACCCTCCCACTACTGGGCAGCTCCTTTCAGTCTGTTGTCACAATTCATTAGCTCCTTCTGACATTCATTTGACATCATTTCAGGAAAGGGATCTAAAAAGAGCCCAAAGAAAAGAAAGAGACTGAAAAAAATGATGGCTGCTGATGCAGAACAGCTCGTCAGTTTTGAATAAAGATGAGGATGATAATAACAACCTG
Organism: Anoura caudifer; assembly: GCA_004027475.1. Taxonomy (NCBI): domain Eukaryota; kingdom Metazoa; phylum Chordata; class Mammalia; order Chiroptera; family Phyllostomidae; genus Anoura; species Anoura caudifer. Next base: position 57,491 of record PVKU01007361.1, read on the forward strand.
TGATGCTGACCAATGACATGTTTTTATTCCCATTAAAAGCAATGCCACTTGATAGATGGGGCTTTAAAAATGCACACAAAACTGTATTTCAATCGGGACTCTACCCCTTAGGAGCTGTCATAGATGAAATCGTGTTCCCTCAAAATCCATATTTTGAAAGCCCAACCCCTAATATGACTGCAATCAAGAGATAGGGTCTTTTGTGAAGGTATTTAAGGTCAAATGAGGTCATAAGAGTTAGGCACTAATCTGAGAGGGCTGGTGTCATTATGAACCAGGAAAGATGCACTGGAGATCCCTCTCTCCATATGTGCACAGAGGGAAGGCAATGTGAGGACACAGAAAGGAGATAGCCATCTGCAAGCCAGGAAGAGAAGCCTCTCCAGAAATCAACCCTGCTGGAGCCTAGATCTTGGACTTCCAGCCTCAAGACCTGTGAGAAAATAAATGTTCATTATTTATGCTGTCAATTTGATGGTATCGTGCTACGGCATCCTGAGCAGACTCACACTGCCATAACAGTGTTAGCTTAGACAAGGTATAATAATATCTTAGACAGTTTGAGGGCATATTCACTGTTGAATATTGAGAGCCTAGCATGATAGCTGGCACGTAGTAATTGGCATCTCTAAGCATCTTCCCAATGACATTCCAAGCAAAAGGACTGGGTTAAAGATGCATAAATTCTGATCTTCTGCCTAAACCAAAGTCACCAGGTACCAGAAGCTTGTCCCCTGGGAAATAGTGGAGGGCTTTTCTATCTAATTAAGAAGTGGCAAGGGGACCCTCATTCAAGGAGCACCTTCTGTATGCCAGTTACTATACTAAGAACCTTCATGCTCCTTCTCTCATTCTTAACAACTTTGTGAAGGACATAGCTGCTGCTTAGAAAAGTGAAGGGTCTTGCCTTAGAACATGATTAAGCAGTGGAGATGAGAACCCAGACTCAGGGACTGCAGAGCCATCCAAATTGACCAACATGGCCCCTCCAAGGTAGGCCTAAATGCAGAGGACACAGCCTAGCACAATGAACCTGCTCACCTGAAACACATGCAGAACTAGCAAGCAAAAGAGAGTGGTCTGATCAAATAAAGTACGATCGATCAGCCAAGTACCACAAAGAACTTAAAATAATCTCTTCTGGGAATACCTCATGACATGCAAAAAGTATTATGATAAGTGAAAAGTAGTGTACTCAACTATTAAAAAGTATGATTCAATTTGTAGGTATGTGTGTGTTCGACATTCATTTGATATTATTTCAGGGAAAAGATAGATCTTTGGTATGCATTCAGATACGTAAATATTCATTGATATAAAAGGATAGAAGGAAATTGCAAAAATATTCATTTTGTAGGGAAATTTTCTTCTTCATACTTTCGATGTTTTCTGTAACTTTAAATAATTACGTATTATCTTCTTTATTCACTGAAATTCATACATTGATTAGATTTCTTCTATTTTAATCTAGTGTCTTTTCTCTGTTCTTGAATCCCATCTAGGATAGCACATTACACTTAATGATCATGTGTCCTTGGGCTCCTCTTGGCTGAGACAGTTTCCCAGACTTTACAGGTTTTTGATGAGCTTAATTGTTTTGAATATTGCTCAAGTGCTTTATAGAACATCTCCCAATGGAGATTTGTCAGACGTTTTCTCTAGATTAGACTGGGGTTGTGTGTTTTGGAAAGAAAGACCACTGAGGAAAAGTGTCATTTTCATCACATCATATCAAGAGTATAAACTATCAACAAACATATCAGTGTTGATTGGAGGAAAAGTTTATCACCCTTCTCCACTATATTGATACTCTTTGTCCTCCTTCCCATACACTGTGCTTTGGAAGGAAGTCATTATGAGCAGCCTGCGTGGAAAGAGTGGGAAGTGACATTTCACCTCCTTGAAGAGGAGTGTCTACATAAAAGATTTGGAATTCTGCATCAGAAATTTGTTTCATCTCCACCATATATTTGTTGGTTGGCTGATTTAATCATTTATTTATAAGAGCATGCATTTGTGAATATTTACTTCATACTTTGGAATCTAATCGAACACTATTTTGTGACTGAAATTTTTCTAGCTTTGGCTATTGGGAGCTCTTTAGTTGGTGGCTCTGTCCCTTTAGCATGTCACATCATCATGAGTATTCTGTGTACAGAGCAGTTCTTTACTTTCTGGTACTGAAGGATGCTCCACACTCACAACTTCCTGCCCTAGTGCTAGCATCCAGCATTTTATCTGCTCTAACAGTCTCTGTCTTTTAAGTAGTATATTTAGGCCATTCATATGTAAATTATTATTGATATAGTTGGTTTAATATTCTCCATGTTTGTATATTTTCTTTCTTTCCACAAGCCCTTTTCTTTTGTCCTCTGTAATTTTAATAATTTACTTTATATGATTCCATGTTGTCTTTTCTCTTTGCATATCAAATATACTCCTCAAAATTTTTACTGGTTGCTATAGAGTTCCAATATACATTTTAACCACTCTTATTAAACTTTGAAGTAACACTGTACCACTTAATGTATAGTGCAAGTATCTTAGTACAGTATTCCTAATCCCTCCCTCTCATTCCTCATGACATTGCTGTCATTTATCGCACTTACCCATAGACCATAACCACCCATCCCATTGTTACTACCATTACAATGGTTTAACCTACTGTTTTAACAAATGGGTCCCATCATAACTACTCTTCAGAGACAAAATTTAACTGTTTTATCCTCAAGTCAGGGCACTGCCTTCTGTAGCTTATGTAGTAGCTTTGGTCAGCCCACACAAAGTATGGCAAAAGTAGATTTACAGTCATAAGTAACAGAGAGCTTATTCTTATATTATTCTCTCTTAATTATTGTATTATTTTCCATACAAACAACTGTAAACCTACTTTTGCCCCACCTGTATATAAGTGTTCAGTGTGGCACCATTGCTAGAGCATAATGCTTTCATGAAAATAGATTCAAGCCATGTTTCTGCCACCTGGGCCAAGCCAATTAACCTTTTGGCCTCCTCATTTATCAATCTAGGGTAATATTTATGTCATAGGAATGTTATGGGAATCAAATGACATCATCTACATGGAAAGCACTTATAAGCTGTGAATTTCTATTCCTATACAAATAATATACAGGTCTGAAGCCTTTTTAAAGAATGGATTCTCTCTCTTACACACACACACACACACACACACACACACATGCACACACATTTCCTGGAGCTGTGAGAGATCCATGCCTTCAGAGATAAAAATGCTATCTACCTTTCCAATGAATTACCCCAAGATGCTAATCTGGTACCCTTTATAGGCTACATTTGGCCCTTCCTTAGACAAAATTTTCCTCCATGAATCCAAAGGCAACTATTTGTTAAACTCCCAACTATTATACCTGTGGAAATAAGAGCATGAGAGAGAAAAAATTAAAAAGACACTGTGTCGACTGAAAATGAGTCACTGGTATGTCCACCTAATCTCACAGCAGTCACGACACAAAGGCAAACGATGATAGACCTAGAGGATTTTGTAATCAATGTTTTCTGGCACATTCCTCCACCCTTCCTGCCATCTCTCCAATATTTCCTCAATGCTGCCAAAGAAACAGTGCCTGGGAGTCTCCAATTCCAATTCCTCATGCACCATATGCTGAGCCTTCAAAATAAACAAGAAATTAAGAAGTTCCAAGTTCATTAGGAAGTCATCAGTGTGTTCATAATTGTGTGAAAAGTTCAGTGGTTCAGAAGCAATGAGTGTGGACTTTTCTCTTAGGAATGAGGCCTCGAGCTTTTAGTTATGATCCAGTGGTTGAGAAAGGAAACTGTGAGAAAACAGGTCCCCTGTTACTGTCTGTGCCTACCTCTGTTACATAAACACCATCACTGTTGTGTTGGAGACAGGGATCAGAACCACATTAAGGTGAAGGTCACAACCTTGTAGTCAAAGACCGGGTCAATTGGAATGTTGAGTGTCTGGAAACTAGAGATATCTTTGAGATAAAACTCCCAAACTGGCTCTCCATGCTATGTGGAAAGTTTTATAAAAGTCCTCATTCTAGAGGTTCAGGATTTAGTGAACATATTCCTGTCTTTACATTATCCTAATCTACAGTATTATTCTTGACACTCTAAGTTTCACACTCATCAGTCTTGCTCCTATAAACCTTATTTTTCTGCACACATACACACACACACACACACACACACACACACACACACACACACACACACACACATCTCAATCCCTAGTGTCTATTTAGTCCATTCTGCTACACAGTAGTTCCCCAGGGTTTGGAATCCTGCTCCTTCCTCCCCTTTAATTCCCTAATTAATCTGCAATAAGTGAAGTCTCCAAGTGTTTTATGGCATTTCAATTTCCCATTCGCCTCTGACATTTGGAGGGAAAATGGAACACACAGCAAGACCTTTGAACAAAAAGTAACTGCCGTTAAATTGAAACACGATACAAGGTTTTTCTAATCATGAGTTCATAGTATGTGTGTACATGGAAAGTGATATGCTTGTTGCCTGCAGCAAAACCAGATGCTCTCTGATTTCAGTTGATCAATGTCGCTATGGGGTGGTAGTTCAGTGTCTGAATTGAAGAAAAAGAATTAAAGGGACAGTGTGATAATTCATCCTCCAAGGATTGTACAATAATGGTGATGAATTAAAATGCAGTGACTTGGGAGTAGAAGACAGAAAACTGAATAAGAACAACAATTAAAATAAAATTAAAAAAATAAATAAATAAATAAATAAATAAAATGCAGTGATTTTAGATTCCATTCAGTAGAATCTAGCATACAATTGTGGGAAAATAATTACACTTGTAAAGAGAGATTTAAACATGGATCCTAACTTTGCTACTTCCCAACTATTGGGCTGCAGGAAGGAAGAATATCCCATAACGAAACTGTGACACTTAAATAAAATAATGCATATAAAATGCTGCCCAGTAGCTGCTCAATAGAGGCTTTTTGCTGAAGAACAATGTGAAATAGACATTGTAATATTATGTTCGAATACCACATTTATGTTTTCCACATAAAGGTTATGTTAGTCTGCTAGGGTTCCCATAACAAAATACCACAGACTGAGAGTCTTAAACAACAGAAACTTATTTCCTCACAGTATAGAGGCTAGAAGTTCAAGATCAGCCTGCCAGCAGGTTGGTGCCTCCTGAGGCCTCCTCCCTGGACTTGCAGATGGCTGCCTTGAAGAGGTGAGCTCACACGGCCTTTCCTCACTGCGTGTGCAGCCCTCGCGTCTTTCCTCTTACAAGGACACAGGCCTTATTGAATTAGGGCCCTACTCTCACAACCTCAATGAACTATGGGGTTAGGCCTTCAACGTATGAATTTTGAGAGATACAATACAGACATAAAAGAGGTATTATAGATAATATCTGATATAATGATACTATAAATACCACTTCAAAATTTTAAAAACTCTATTTGCCTTTCTGAGAAATTCATTAGAATACATAAAACATTAACTCATTTGTCTCTGAATAACAGTAAACTCTTTTATACCTCACCCTATGTCCATTTCTGCAAAGTAAATACCACTTCTAGTTTTTAATACACTTGAATATCTGCTTTTCTGATGGGCCCTGATTCTGAAGCACTCTAGAGATAGGTAAGCTGACTAGACATCCTCCTTTTGGAGCTGAGCTCCTAATCACTTCCTTTTCTAATAGCCTTCCACAGAAGTAAAAATTGAAGCGCAGAGAAATAACCAGTGATAAATTCGGATGTTGGAAAATGTGAACAAGATTACCAGAAGCAACTTTTGTAGCAACCTCCTGATCCAATTAACCCCATCCTCTCCCTTATCTGATCAAATGAACTTACAGCTGCTGAAGTAAGCATTCTTCACTCCCATTTTGATCATTCCACCATTTTTACAAAAAAAAAAAAAAAATCAATAACCTATTTCCCTACTAAATTTTCCTCAAATTTCTCAAGATAACTTGTAAAAGTTTTCTTGTGATGTTTCCACCCAGATCACCAGCACCAATTTTTATTCCCCTATCCAACCCCTCCCCCGGCCCTGCCCCCACTACCAGGAGAGAACATTTTCAGGCATTCTCTGCAGAGCACGAAGTTCTGACATGAGTACATAGTAGGCCCAAGCCCCACCTGCTCTCAGACCTGGTCTTTGCACCTTTGATTCCCCATTGCAGCAGGATAGGGTACATATCCTGGTCTATAAAAGAAAAATAAAAGATACGTAATATAAGGAAGGAATGTTTCCTCAGTCCTTTCTATCTATTTAAAATCCAGTTCTAAATTTTCCCCTTCCAGGAACTCATCTAAAGGCTAATTCACCTAACTAACCTCCTTTTGACCACGTGACCCCCATTCTCATTCTTCCCTTAGATGCTGATGACAGGTACTTATTGACAAGTTGCTTTGCGGGTGGCATTTCATTAGAAAGCCATTATTGGAAAATTCTATGTCACCCAGGAGGTAGAATGAGCCTTTTTGCACAGCACCCTCAAATGTTATTTTTGATCAACAAATTAAACTAACATTTCACTCACTTTTCTAGCCCATGCTACCACTTATTTCTGAAGATTTAAACAAAGACAATAAATAAAGCAGTTTATTATTAAGCAAAGTTTTAAAATGCCTACTCTGTGGCAGGAATTGGCCTGAGAATGAATTATACGTGCACTACTGCTCATGATTCCCACCGAAATCTGTGAAGGAAGCTATTATTAATTCAGTTTACCCACTATCCCAAGGCCACAGAGTAAATACGGCATTGAATCAGAATCTCGGTGCACACTATTTGAACTCCGTAGCCCCACAGTTATCCCATTGTGTTTTGATGCCTTTAAAATAGATTGTCTACTTATTCCTATGCCAAAGACAGATTTTGCAAGATGTTTCTCCTTCACCATTCTGCAAGGGAAAAAATCAATAGGCAGAGATAGACATACATCGTTTCTCCCTAAACACAGGTAACTTTGAAGGAGAAAGAGATCCTATTTAATGAAGTCAACTGGTTTGGAGTAAATCGGAAGAAATACAAAGAGGTCATCTAGGTGAGTCCCCTGCCACCAAATAAAAACATGCCTTAAACATCCAAGATTAATTATTGATCATCGTTAGGCCATCTTGATTCTGTAACCGGTGTCAGGAGAGCCACTAAAAGACCACTAAGCAGGCATCCATATCCCTATATGAGTCAATGTGGGACTGCCTCCGTGGCTTGGCAATTTGTGCAGATTCTCCAGCATTAGTTCTGTGGAGCTTTTTACTGTTTGGCTCTCTTTCCTTAAATCCAGCTAAATATTTTTCAAGTCAGTAATTACAGGTCGCTTCAATCTTTGCCCCGGTGAGAGGAAAAGATTAAAAACTGCGTGTGTACACCAGAGGAGATGCTTTAAAGAAGATGCAAAGTTTATTCTTCAAGAAAGTCCAAGAGAATGAAACGAAATGTTTTTTAAATACATCTGAAACCAAGGGGCTTTCATATGCCGGAGCTCCGATTGAAGTCTGGCTGGATGTAATTACAGGGAGTTCCTCATTCCACAGAAGAGTTTTAAGGCTATTGGCCAAGGGATACAGGAACACAGAGTCAGTAGCTGACTGTGGGTATAAATCATCTCACTGCTTGCATTTTCATTTAAAAGATGCAGGGTAAGATATTTCCTTTTTGGAGTGAGTTGAAGTTGAAGGAAAAGAAAAGACATTCTTAGTTTTGAGACCCTTTATTAATAGCTCCAGGGGATACCCAACATCCAGAAAACTGACATGGTATTGCAAGGAGTAGAAATGTCTCTTTATGGAGTATGTGCGTGTGCATATGTTTGTGTGTTGGTTTTACTGAATTTTTGTTTCTTTGAGGTCAAACAACAAGTTGTCAGAATGAAGCATAAAGTCACTAGGGTAAAAATCTTTCATCTTAGTAAGCCCTAGGATTCAGACTGAGTTAAGGTCATTTAGAAAGATAAACGTTCAGTATCTCACATCGTTCCCCATCAAGCCACATCCAAAGGTCAAGGCATTAGCTGAGGAAGATCTCAAGTACAAAGCCCAGGTAGGAGATGCTGCAAGAACAAGAGAAACTGGTATATTCATTCTACATAATAATACCAACTGACTTTTCTGGAAAGGGAAGTAAAAAATCAAAAACAAACAAGATACTAATTTGCCTTGTGACTTTTGCATGTTCCTTTGCCATGTGACCTTGCAGGGCTTCCCCCTTAGAGGTGCCAAGAACTTCCCAACTCCTTGACTTTAGGATCTGTCATGTGTTTTGTTTTGACCAATTGAATGTCAGTAGAAGCCATGCAAGCAGAGGCTTGAAATGTGCTGGCAGGGCTGGGTTTTCACTCTATTACTTCTGCCACTGCATGAAAACAACATAGCCCAAGTGGCTCAGTGTATTCAGAAGGGTGAGTGACACTAGGAGAGATCTGACCTGAGCACATGACCTGGAGCACAGTCCAGCCCAGCCCACCGAGATCATCACAGAACCATGTCAGGGGCAACAAAGGATGGTTGTCTAAGCCACTAAGTTTAGGAGTGGTTAGTTACATAGCATTTTGAGGGATAATGGACTACTAGAATCTTTTAACCTGGGTTTACTCAAAGACTTCTTTTAGAATTATGATAAACTCTGTGGACTTTCTTCCTAGTGAAAGTACATACATAAGTTTAAAACAGTTTCAGAAGGTTCATTGACCTAAATTGTGCAAGGGGACCTGATTACGAAAAACTATTTCCTTTATTTTATGTCTAAATGAGATGTCTGAGCAAAATGGTAGTTTGACTCAGAATAATACTCAGAGGAGTAAAATGTATCTTTTTGCTTTGCAAATGATATTTAACAATTTCTGTAAGCATGTTCTCTTTTTCCCTCAGCATCCACATTCAATCCATAAATAACTTTAATTGGCAGCCCTTCAAAAGCATACTATTCTCCACCTTCAATGCCACCACCCTACTTCCAGCCACCAGTTTCTCTCACCAGAATGACCGCAGTAACCTCCTAACCAGCCTTCACGCCTCTTTCCTTGCCCCTCTATAATTCATTCTGCACCCAACAACCAAAAATTTGGTGCAGCAATATTTTCAGAAATTTCCCTCAGCACTATTTTGTCATTCTACTTCAAAGGCAGAATGTACTATGTCAAGAAATAACTTTAAAACTCGGCTAAAATATGAAGACATATTCTGCCCAGCATGTACTATAGAAAAAAGGCACAATGTTTTTAAAAAATGGGTTATCCATCGATTCATTTCTATGCCTATATAATATATAAAAATAAATAAGAAATTTAGTTAGTAAAGAATGTTACAGGGTGGTAAGCAGAATGGTTCATGAAGCCACTTGTGTGCATGTGCCAAAATATTTTAATATATTATAAATCAAGGGGAAATTCCAAATAATTTATAAAATTCATGTACAACTCAATATTAATTGGGCAAAGCTACTGACATTTGCTAGTTGAGAAAGCTCAAACCTACAAAGACATCTCGTACATCTGGGGTTCTCAACAAATTCACAAAGTTTGTTTACTCAGAAAGAAATAGAAAAGATTCTGCATAGCACATTTGTGTGAATTTCTGATAACGGAGGCTTTAGCAATGGGCACAATCCGGAAATGTATAAACTGCAATAAAGAAATGAATTCACCTAACATCTGCAACTCTAATTCTCCTAGAAGCAGAGCCCTGATAAATGTTTCCCTTTCTTTTTTACGTTTTAATTTTTTTAATTTTCAATTACAGTTTACATTCAGTATTGTTCCATATTAGTTTCAGATGAGCAGCAACATGGTTAGAAAGCCATGTACTTTACAGGGTGGTCTCCCTGCTGTAATCTACGTCTCTATAACGATTCCACAATTCCCTTCCTTGTTGGCCATTCCATCTTCTGGAAAACAGAGGAGACTGAATGGAGGGGAAACCGTTGGTGATATTTAAATCACAGGAATTCAGGAGCTGTGGAATTTTGTAAGTTAGATTATCCAACCAACAAACAAGTGAAAAATATGAGACTAACAGAGACTTAACCTAGAATTTAGGAAGGCATATGTTTTTAAATTTCAAAGAAAGAAGTATGATCCTAGGGTCAGAAACTCTTAAGGGGAAAATTACTCAAAAGAGATAAGAGAATGTATAAAGTGAACATACAGCTATGCAATAGTTATGAGTACACAGGGAATTCTCTGACAGTCTCAGAACTAGATAAATAGTGATTCTGGTGATGATCAAGCCAAGTGTCACTTGTTCAAGTCAAAAACCAAAAATTCCCCTTGAATTTTCTTCATTCTCCTCACTGCAGTGTATAATGTGCTTCAGCCTTCCACATATCCTTACAGCTTTATGCCAATCTTTCTTACATCATTGATAATGGGCCCATTCTGCCATCTTTGGGCATAGCTTTCAAAAACCTGAGCCTATTAAAAATGCTAAAGACAACAGATACTACTTTTAATTTATAATTGTTATTTATTTTCCTTTATATTTATACAAACAAAATAAGAAAGAACTACTCATCTACATGAGGAAGGTGGTGTCATGGCAACAGACAATATCAATAAAACATCCAACAAATGCTCATGGTACACCTGCTTCATGCCAGGCACTTTGCTGGGTCCTGGGGACAAAGCAACAGGGACACAGAAACAACTGCAGTGCATCAGCACCCAGCACCAGGAGCTGCTTTAACTTGGGTGGTCAAGGCAGACCTTTCTAATGAGGCTGAACCTGCTGCCTAAAAGGTAAGAGAAGCGAATCAAATGAAGAAATGTGATCAGCAAGTTCAAAGCCTGGCGAAGTGTTAAACGGGGCATGTATCACAGAGAGTTTAATACAACAGATAGCTGAAGCATGACAAGTAAAGGGTAGAGATAAATGGACTGAAGTCAGAGGGGTAGGCAGGGTTGGCTTCTGTAGAACTGACCATGGTGAAATATTTAGATTTTATTCCAAGGACAGCGGGAAGTCACTGGGTGATATTAAGTGAAGAAGTGAGTCACATGACAATTTGCTCTGTGGAATAATCATTCAGCTGCTGTCTGAAAACTGACTGTAGAGGGGCAAGGAGGGCCGGGCAAGGAGGCCAGTCAAAAAGTCACTAAATAAATAAGAAAGTTAAAGATAGCTTGAAAGTATAGGTAGTAGTAAAAATGAAAGACATCAACAGATTCTAAATGTGATTTGAAGCTACTTCTACCAGGTCTTAATAATGGATTAGATTATGGTGTGTAAGGAGAAAAAAAAAAACTAAAAGATAATGCCAAGGTTGTTTTGGTAACAATAAACAGATGATAACTATATAAATAAAGTAGATATCCATGAGTCAAAACTGATATAAATAAGTAAATTAAACAATGAGAAGAGAAATTACTTATTGATAGCAGAATGTTGACCAATAAATGTTGAAGGAATGATATTGTTGTAGAAAATCATCATTTAGCAAACACCAAAGTCATAATTTAACCAAAAAAAAAAAAAGATGTTATAACTAATGGGTAAAATTTGGATGCAGATGGGGTTATTTACATATACTCAGAGTACCTTCCAAAACTACTTATTTAGTCCAGGAAACACAGAGTCCCTAACATGGACACAAAGAGGCCCACTCCAAAACACAGCATGATTAAAATGCCAAAGGTTAAAAGTAAAGAGAGAATCTTAAAAGCAGCAAGAGAAAAGAAGTGCGTTACCTACAAAGGAGTTCTCATAAGACTGTCAGCAGATTTCTCCAAAGAAATTTTGCAGGCTAGCAGGGACTGGCAAGAAATATTCAGACATGAAAAGCAGGGACCTACAGTCAATATTGCTCTACCCAGCAAAGCTATCATTTAGAATCGAAGAGCTGATAAAGAGCTTATGAGACAAGGAAAAACTAAAGGAATTCATCATTACAGAATAGCCATGGAGATGTAAAGTTCAGTATAGGAAATGGAGTAGCCAAAGGATTTATATGCATGACTCATGGACATGAACAATGGTGTGGGGATTGCCTGAGGCAGTGGGGGATGCTGGGGGTGGGGGGTAAAGGGGGAAAAATCAGGCCAACTGTAAAAGCATAATCAATAAAATATAATTAAAAACAAACAAAAGAGTCACTTTAGCATGATGTTAATATTACTAATAACTAGACAATTTGAAATTGCATGCACCCTGATAGGATGCAATGAAAAGATGATATTGCTATCCCAAACTGCATAACTTCAGTCTAATCACAAGGAAGCATCAGAAAAACCCAAGTTGAGAAACATATAAAATACCTGACTTGTAATCTTTAAAAATATTAAAGTTATAAAAGCCCAGGATAAACTAAAGAAAATTTTCCAAATCCAGAGAGACTATTAGAAGAGCTATGACAAGTAAGTGAAACATGATTTGATTAGATCCTAGAGATCATGATTGGAATAACTGGCAAGACGTGAATGAGTTCTGTGGATTAGCTGGTAGCAATCCTCCATGTTAATTTCCTGATTTGGGTAGTTGCACTGAAGTTTATAGATGTAAGAGAATGTAGTTCTTTGCAGGAATTAGTCACTAAGATATTCAAGGGTATTGAGACACCACAAGTGCAACTTCCTCTCAAACGGTTCAGGAAAAAAATTCTTTGAATTCTTTTTGCAACCTTTCTGAAAGCTTAAAAGCATTTTTAAAGAAATAGAAAAAATAATTACATTATTATACTATTACAATTTTTATTTTGCTTTGTTCTTGTTGGTTTTTTTTTTTTTTTTAATGTGTTTACACTGAATTGAGAAATAGAGGCTAAGGTAGATAAAGATAGTAAGAGTCTCTGGGCCAGAATGAATCAGACAACAGAATGCTGAAACCCAGACATCCTCAGTGTCGTGGTCTGAAATCTCTTAACATTCATAGTGAATTGGAGAGATGCCAGAAGATTACAGGTAGGGAAATTGCTCTCCCGCACCACCGTGGATTTTAAAATGGCAAACCTGCAAGCCTAATCATTATACTAAGCATCGTTGCAGAACGGGTAATTAAGAATATGGCTTGAAGCATTTTAAAATGACTAGTGATCATTTGGAGCAATTGAACTAACTGAAAACTAAAAGTCATGGCTCCCTTTCTTCTGTTCTTCTTTAGACAGGTGGTTTTAGATTGATAAATTGTGGTATTGTAGCAGTGTCTCTACTCATTGAGGACATGAATTCTGTCTTCCCCATCATGTACTGTGGGAGAATAATGCTCTGCAGGAATATAGCGGGTCTCAACAAATATGAAAATGAGAGAAGGAGAGGAAGACAAGCAGAGAGGGAGGAAGGGAGGGAGAGAGGGAGGGAGGGTGGCAGCAAGGGAGGAAAGAAATATGTTGTCATGGGATTTCAAAAATATTCAGTGGCTTGCTTAGGTGAATCAATAAGTGATCAAATAACCATACTGAAAATATGTCATTCATGAAATAATGCCGGTGTGTTTAAGAATGAGCAGATGCATCTTTGAATTATTTCAAGTTCCTTCTGTCAACCTTAATTTTCCTGCAAGCTGCAGTGTCTTCTCTATTAAATACTTTGAAAATAGAGTCTAGCATTCACCTCCACTTTTGCTTCCCCTGGTCCTCTGCAGTACGTGGGAGTCTGCCCTCAGCTGCACCGTTCTACACACATTGTTCTCTCAGTAGACACCAATGACACTCTTATTTCCAAGTGCAAAAGCATTTTTTGAACCAGCTCCCACAGAAAACATCCTTCTAAGATTGTTTCTAACTAAGCTTCTGTGACTTGAAGCTCTTCATTCTACATGTGCCCACAGTTAAGGTAGACTTCTTTATAACATGGAAAGCTGTTATCAATAGTGTTTATGCCAATTTTTAAACTCAGAGCAATTTAGCTTTTCAAAGAGCTTTTAAAATGCATTTGCATGTGGCATATGATTTAAGAGACTAGGCAAAGGGGAATACTAAGAGGAAATGAGATAAAGATATACAAAATAACGAGCATGATATAAAAATAATGGCATGATCCGATTAACCTTGTCCCATAAAACAAGACCATGACAGTGTTTAGATCAAAGGAAAGTGATCTTTACATAATGTAAAATTAAACCATGGAGCTCTGAAACAAGGGGTATTTCTAAAGGGGTATTTCAGATCAGGAGAAACTGCTCAGTCCATTCCAGAGGCTGGGAATTTTTTTAATGGTCTCTGTTCCCAGATGCAAGGTGGAGGCAATCACCATCTCTATCCCATAATCCATTGTAGCTAAAACTCAGCATACAACACAGGCATTCTTTGTTTAGATAGAACCCAATTGTGTGTGTGTGTGTGTGTGTGTGCGCGCGCGCGCGCACGCGCTGCACACGTTTATGCACGTACACACACACAACTGAACCTTGTTAAGGAACAGAAAGGCATGTAAAATAAGCAAACATAAAATAACTAAGATTATATTATCTAATATTTTCTTTGAAGAAAAAGAACTATGTCAGATCATTTGAGTAGCATCCTTTCTATAACAGTGTTTCATGAAACACCAGTATAGTACAGTTCTCTTTTTCTAATGGTTAATTTCATAATATTTACTATACCTAGAGTTTTCAGTGGAAAAATACCTCATTCACTAGATTACCAGTTCGGAAAAGGGTCAAGAGTTCAAGGTACTAGTTTAGGTTGTGTCCTTAAGTGGTTATGAGCCAAGTACCAAGATGTAATGGAAAGAATAACAGCTTTGAAGCCAGACGACCCTGGGTTTAAATGATCAGATTGGAATGTCTTCACCGGTTGTGTAGCTTTTTTAAGTTATTTAAAAATTATGAGTCTCTATGTCGTATCTTTGAAAGGGAAAACCTTGATAGAGACTAAAATTTCCCTGTACATTGTAAGAACCTGATAAATATAATTGCTTCTTTCTTCATGAACAAGCCAAGGGTTTTAGTATTCATATCTATAAAATAAAGATAATAATTATTGACCAACATTGCTTACAGGGTTCTTGAGGGGATAAAATGAGATTACATGTGTGAAAATACTTTGAAAAGTGAACATTAACTACAAAGATGAGGGGAGTATGCTATTCTACTATTCATTATTGACTTGTGTGTGAAGATGTCAGTGACAGATAAGATATCAAAACTAGATGAGAACTAAAAAACACTAAAAGGCATTTGCAATTTTCTTCTTTTTATAGTCAATCACTATTTTTTATGAGGATTAAAAATAATGTGTACCTTTTTAAAAAATCTGTGTTATAAATAATGTGTGGAATCTCTACACTCCCATTTACTGGCAATTTGACCAAAGAGCAGGTCACTTGCATGCCAATTCCCTATTAGGCAATAGTCGAGGTGCCTAGCAGATATCTCATTCAAATCTCCTCACAACCCCAAAATGTATTACTGATTCTGTATCTTCACCCTTCCGGGGTGATTGTATGGATAAAAGCTAATGTACGTAACTCACTGAATTTGGTACAAGATAAGCACTCCATGAGCAGGCACTGGAAGTATTGCCATATGGTGCCATGCAGGAGGGGATTCTGTTTCTTTCACAGAAGGAAGAACTCCAGACCAAAGAGGATAAGAGATTACACACAGTTACAAGACCAGTCAAGCGCATAGACTGTCTAATGACCCTTTCGATGCAGATTATACATTTATTATTTGTTCTTTTGAAAACCACCCCAAAGGCCAGAAAATCTAGATTCCACCTGAAGGTTAATTGACACACGTTAAAACTTATATTTATTTTTATCTACAACCATGAGACATGCCCCCCCAAAAAAGTCAAATTCTGGAGTGAGCCTCAGGACTGAATTGTTCTATAGTAGTTCCAGTTAAAAATGATGTGCCCACAGAAAGCCCTGGAATGGAATCAAGCAACTGTCTTCCTGGGCTATGAGGTTTGTTGCCAAATTATCTGCACCTCCATCACTTTCGGGTGCTTCCCGGAATCCCTTTACTATATGGTTTTAAGCCAGGGTTTGCCAATGAAAGGAACTCACAGGAGATTTGGAAAGTACAAATGAAGCTGAGGTCACTAATCTTAAGAGGTCACAAAGTTTTCCACAATTCCCTAGAAGCTCCCCACTCTGCAAGCACAGCAGCTCTGCAGGACCTGCCACGGGCTTCCTCTTTGTAGTCCTGATGCAGGCGATGTCTCAAACTCTCTCAAAGTTCCCATGATTTTACACATGCCAAGGCTTCCATTTAAGTAGTTAGTGACTGCTTTCACAGTCCTCTTGCAGTCTTCCACAGCCTTCACTTCCCAGCTCCCCCCACATTCACATGCATGCTAATTTCTGTATTTAAATTTTATTTGTATGTTTTTGGCAGTCTCTCTGTTTTCTTGACCAAACCAGACTGTTTCAGGCTACCTTTAGAAATTCACTGTGGTATTTGTCCCTCACTGCCACCATATGATCTCACCTTTAACTGGAACCTAATCAACAAAATAAAAGAGCAAGCAAAATATAACCAGAGACATTGAAATTAAGAACAATCTGACAGTTACCAGAGGGGAGATGGGAGGGGATGATGGGGGGAAGAGTTTTCAGGAACAACTATAAAGGACACATGGACAAAACCAAGGGGGAGGGTGGAAGCAAGGGAGGGAGGTGGGTTTGGCTGGGGTTGGGGAGAAGATGGGGGACTGGTAAATGTAGCCAACTATAATTGAACAACAATAAAATAATTTACACACACACACACACACATATATATAATCAAGGAAAATTAAACAGAAACTGTTTTTAAATAAAATATAGAATTTGCTATTGTAAAGGACCCATGCAAAAATTAAGAATACGTACTGCATAAGTCCATATACATATAAAATTTCAGAAGGTGCTCAAAACACAATTTCAAAAGACTACATGCACCCTTATGTTCATTGCAGCACTGTTTACAATAGCCAAGATTTGGAAGCAGCCCAAGTGTCCATCAGTAGATGAGTGGATAAAAAAGCTAATGGTGTGGGGATTGATTGTGGGAGGAGAAGTGGGCTTGGAGGAGGAGGGAAAATGGGGGAAATTGTAATAACTGTAATAGAATAAATAATAATAAAAATGTATTGTTAAAAAATTTTTAAAAACTGAAAAAAAAGAAATTCATTGTAAATTAATCCACTTTGACTTTCTGTCCCCATATCTATAGTTAGTTATATGTCACTCTGCATTTTAAAACATGCAGGAACTCTGTTCACCATTTTTAGAAGTAAATCTTATTTTATTTCAGACAGCAGTCATCCAGAGTTGGCTGGGAGTAAGACTTTAATTCATTCACTCAACAAATAGTTATTAGGCTCCTACTCTGTACCAAACTCTAGGAGAAACAACGAGATATTGACCTACCTTCATGGAACTTACAATTTAGTAAGAAAAATGGATGAGTTGGATATTTAGGCAAAAAATATAAAATTTCAACTCTAGGAAGTGCTAAGAAGATTTTCACTGTACTCTCTCAGCCCATGTAGGAAGGTTTGACCCATTCAGAGAGGTCAGGAATTTATTTCACTTAGAGAGTGATGAAAAATGGAAGGATAATAAAGCTAGTCAAAAGGGAGGAAAGGGTACTGCTTACAGAACATATATAGTCACGTACTTCCATGGAGAACCAGGGGGGATTAAGGTAAACAGAAAGGGCGTGGCTAGAGCAAGGTGGCGATGACCCGCAGGGTGAGGGCGCTGAAAGGTGTGAGGCAGGAGGTGACCAGGCCACTCAGGTCATCATAAGCCATGTCAGCGTTTTATTCAACCCTAAATGCAGTGGAAAGTCACAATAATTTTTAGGAACGATACTTGTGTAATCAGACTTTCACCATTTAAAGACTATTTTGACTGAGTATTAATGAATGAATTAAAGAAAGGGAAAGGGAAAGGATGAGACTTTAGGAAACTGTTGCAATAGCTGCAGAGAGGGCAATGATCATTCACATAGGAAGGCTCATAGATGATGGGTAGCTAGAGGGTTAGTGGATGAGATAAAAAGATGATTAATTCAAGACACATTTAGGAGGTCAGATCAACATGAGGTGGTGCTGTACTGGTTGTGGGGAGAAAGGGAGAGGGGGTACAAGGATTCACCTGAGATTTCTGGCTTGTGCAACTGGATGGATGGTGGTGCTATTTGGTAAATCAGAACAATGGTATAGGATCAAGCTTTGAAGGGTAGACATGAGTTGATTTTGGACCTTTCAAGTTTGAAGTACATTTGAAATATCCAAGAGAGATCAAGTAAACAACTAGATATCTGTGTAATGAGGTCAAAACTGCACGTTCTGTAAATCAGTGACACTCCCAACTTTTTTTACATTTCCTAACACTTGTCTCATCATATTCTTAGCCTCAATTCCAACTGACCAGGTGACAGACTATCTGGAAGCCATTATCATCTAAAGATGCCTAAGGTAAAAAAGGAAGACAATTGTGATTGGACTTTCATAATAGTCTCACACAGGAAAATAATTATAGCCCAAAATATTTGAATGGAAAGTGTAGGACCAGTAGCAAAGTCTCAAATCCCAAAACTGTCAGAGTGAGTAGGGAATAGACAACAGCCACCTCAGGTGAGAGTGAACTTAAGTAGTTAATTGAGTGTGAGGGTTCCCCACTGAGTGCAGCTAGGTCCCCAGATAAGCTCCTGAAAGGCAGATCCTGAAGGTGCAGGGAGGGCAGGCTGGGGACTCTCGGAGGTGGAGAAGCAGAAGATATGAAGATCCCACTGTAGGGTCTAGTCTGAAAGACTGTAAGAAACTGCTGGAAACATGCTGATTATACCCACTGAAAACAAAGAAAAACTTGGGAAAAAGTGTAGTAAAAAGTTCTCTCAAAAATTATTTGATGAAAAAACTTCCCTAAATATTACATCTGTTTTATTTTTTGGATGAAATGTAAATTTTATTTTGTCCACACTGGCATATTTGCTCAAAAACGATGTTTTTGGAGAACCTAAACTGATATATTTTGTTCTCTAGAAGATAAAAGTATGATTGCATTTAGGTAGAAATTATGTCATGGTGTGTGTAACTGAGGTTCCGAATTCTTTTCACACAAAATATTTTCAAAGAACCTCACCTGATATTTAAATTTTATATCAGAATCATAGCTACACAATGAGAAATAATGCTAAATATAAATTTGTCCTCTTCTCCCCATCCAGTTGTCCACCATCTAGCTCTTCATTATCTCTATACCAAAACAGTGAACACACATATACCACCTCAGGCTAATATTGGGCCAACTTTAATCCAATTGATTATTATCATAAAGGATATTGTTTAGCTCTGTCTATGTACTAATCACAATGGTTACTTTAAAGGAACAAATGGATGCTTTGACTCAATGTACCTTAACTGTATCTTTAAAAATAAAATTAAATACCTCTTCAATGTGAGCAGTCACGTGCTCCTCAGGGCTTGCCCACTCTGGCTGGAATTAGAGAAACCAACGTATAGTTGGATTTAGACGTGCTGTTGGTCATTTAATCATTCAGTGTTTGCTGACTACCTGTTAATGTTCTTGTTGCTGGAGTAAACAGTTTGGAAGGGGAAAGTGTTATGGGAAAGCAGAATTTGTAGTCTTCTACTGCTTCTTGTCTCAAGTTCAAAAGGGAAAAAAGAGAGAAGACCGAAAAAAAACACTTTTAGCAAGTGTTTCAGAGCCTATAACCTATATGCTAAAACACAAACAAGTGTAAGCTGAATCCAGATAAAAACCTATAGGAATTCACTGTGGTTAATTGCTAGTTGTGGAGTATGGATGAAGACTTTCTGAAGGACACGTTCAGTGGATAAGTAGAGTGGTGAAAGCGGCATGACAAATAAAAGCAAGAAGACAAACAAAGGCAGTGAGGTGGAACAAGAGAATGCGTGCGGAGAACAAGAAGTAGGTCAGCTCCAACCCTGCTCATTCTCACTTCCAGGCCTTTGCACACGGTGCTCAGCCCCGCCCTCTTTGCACAGCCGCACCCTGGCAGCTCATACCTGTCTTGAACTTAGCTCTGGGGAGCCAGCCGTAAACCTAGACTAGATTAAGTGTCCTTCTTTTGTCCTGTACTTCTCTGGGCATGAGATTCTTCACCACTCTTCGCAATAAATTGCCTATCAACCTGTTGGTTGGTGTCCATCACTAGGCTATGGATGGCCTAAGAGCAAGGACTCTGCACTAGGCTGAATAATTACCCCTGCAATCTTTTAATAGGTTGCATAGCAAAAGGGACTTTGTAGGTGTGATTAAATCAAGGGCCTTGCGACTGGGAGATGATTCTGGTATGGGTAGATGGGCCCAGAGTAATCACAGGAGTAGTTATAAGAGGGTGCCGGGAGGATCAGAGTCAGACAGAAGAGGTAATGATGGAAGCAGAAGTCAAAGAGGAGAGAATATGCTAAGCTGCTCACCTTAGAGACGGAGAAAGAAGCCATGAGCCAAAGCATGCAGGCGGCCTCTAGAAGAGGGAGAAAGCAGCAGATTCTCCCATAGAGCCTCCAGAAGCCCACTGATGCTCTCAGGTTAGCCTGGTGAAAGTCATTTGGGACTTCTGGCTTCCTAAACTGTAAAATAATAAAATTTGTGTTGTTTTAACCCACCGAGTTTATGGTAACTCTTTGCTGCAGCAGCAGCAATAGGAAACTAACCCAGACTCTATCATCCTTTTTTTCACCCAAACACTTAACCCAAGGCTTATATAAAAACATGTATTCAATTAATACAATTATTATGTAAAAGAAGAAATTGCCAACCAGCAGTATGGACAATGGAAACCAAAGATAGGAGTGATAGAAGTATGAATAATCTCATAAGGAATCCTGACCAGACCCAAGAGGAAAGTTAACATGGGCTGGCGGGGTCAGTCATGGTGCAGAGAGAATGACCATTTTTCTAGAAAAGCACAGGAGAAAGAAGAGATAAAAATGACCATCAGGCTGACAGTCACCAGAAGGGAGAGGGGAAGGAATTTCAGGGAGAAAGGGGAAGGGTTTAGAGCAACAAGTATAAAGGACACATGGACAAAAACTAGTGGGGGTGGAAATGGGAGGGAGGCGGGGAGGGCTGGGGCAGGGGGTGGGCTGGGATGGGAGTAAAAGACAGAAAACTGTACAAGAACAACAATTAAAATAAAAAAATAGAAAAAGAAAAAAAGTGACTATAAACTTGCCGCCATCAAAGGTTAGAATGTACCTGGAATGATCTCAGAAGGAATTAAGAAATGTTATGAATGAAATCTTCTCCTTGTCCCAGGGGTTTTCAGGCGGTGAGCAATTTTGAATTGAGAGAGTTCAGTTGTGAGTTAGTGCTCCCAACAGCCAGATTTAAAGCGACTTACTCATTTAACTGGATGTGATGTCCAGTACCTATTGTCTGTTACTCATTTAACTGGACGTGGTGTCAAGTACGTATTAATTGATTTTAATCAGATATTTTTTATCTCATTTTCAGAGGGTTAATACTTTCTTCATTCTACACCACCATCATTGGTTTGCATACAGTTTCTTCCCTGTCTTATTTATTCTCATTTATCCCAAAGATTCTAATAATTTGATGTCTACCCTTTTATCAGTATGTGTTCTTATAGAAATGTGTAATATGGTTGTCTCTGCATGTACTTTTGTACATAGTGTTATATAAATCTCAATTTGTGTCTTACTTTTAAAAAACTTAGTATTGCATGTTTAAGATTTACACATGTTGCTATTTGTACATCTATTCAACTGCTTCTAAATGCTACATAGAGCTCCTTAATGGAACCTACTACGTTGTACCCATTTATTTCTCCAGTGATGAATATCCAGATCATTCAGATCACTCCCAAATCTTTACAAACAATGCTGCAAGTATCTCCCCAAACACGCTCCTCTACAGTTCTGAATATATACTCAGAGGATGATGTACTGAGTCATAAGGCACAGCATACATATTTGATGACATGCTGCCCAATTTCTACCCTGAATACCTATCTGCACCATCAGGAATGGATCAGGGCTCCCACACCCCCACAGGAGAGAGGTGGGCCCAACAAGTAAATGGCTCAGCCCTGCAAGAGCAGAGGTAGCAACTGAGTCTTCTCTACGCCAGAGTCAGTAGTATCCCTGAAGCTAAGGTTTTTCTCCTTAGAGGAAAGCCTATACTCCCCAAAAGAGTCAGTGACAAAACAAACAAGCAAGTAAAAACATCCACAAAGAGAACTTAAAAATCGTTTAATAAAAAAGATGCTTGCATTTGTGGTTTCTGCCTTTACACCCTTCTTCATCTGTGAGGAGCAGAAGGCAGAAGATTCTTGGGCTGCAAGGCCCAGGGTGAGAGGTCAGAAACTCCAGGAGACAGCTCTGTCCACACTGGTCCTCTTCCCCTCAGGTGACACTTCTGTTCACATCAGCAGCTTGGGATACTGGTTAATTTCAGAAGCTTCCTCCACCAAGGCAGAGCCCAGTCTACAGCACGGAAAGCAAGGTCAAGTTGCTCTCACAAAGTGAGGAAAGGGGAGGGTAGGAGCCACACAGCCAGAGCTCTGTTTATTCAGGCTCTGTATGGAGAGGCTAAAAAAAAAAAAAAAAAAAAAAAATGCTTACTGCCTCCTGGCCCCCTTCGAAGCTGCAGGCTGGGCCTGCCCTTCCAGAGGTCCCTTGCAGCAGCTCAGCCAGATGTCTCCCACCTGGCAAGACTTCCAAATGCCAAGTCAGGGGGTCCAGATGTTCAGGATCTGCCCAACACCTCACGTGAAATTGCCAACCTGAGCTTGCATCAGACCTAAGACCACATCTGCCCTACTTGCAATAGGAAGAGCATTACAGGACTGGGAGAGATGGACAGGAAGCCATTCACTGGTGGATCATTCACAGATGGATTCCTGGGGTGAATGTGGCCCCAAAGGCCTGAAAAATGCAGGACCTGGAGGAAATGGCCTCGACCTCTCCTGTCCCAGTGTAGTGTTGGAACCAACTTGGGGACACCCTTCCAGCAGATGCTCCACATCACCAAACTCATGTTCTTCACTGTGTGAAGAGAGAGCCAGGTAGATTCAGACCCTGCTGGAAAGAATTTGTCAGAACAGGCAGGTGGGCTAAATCCAATGGTATCTCCTCCACAAATCTCCATCTCCCCTGCTCTGTGCTAGCTCAGTGATAATAAGAATAACAACCAGCATCTGTAACCTCCCCTGCAGCATTTTGCCATTTTCCACATGATTAAATCAGACCAAGAAAGCATGTCACTTGTCCAAGCTGATGCTAGCAGTAGAGCCAGGATTCAAACCCCCATCTCCGGCCCTGGAAGTTACTCTTAACAAACATGGTACTACCTCTCTCCTGCATGCTTTGAGAAATCTACTTCTCACCCTAAATCATTGTAACTCACTTGTATTAGTCTTTGGTCTTGGGGGCAGGGATGCTGTTTTATTCATTTTTGCATCCCTCCCACCTCACACAGTGCCAAGCAGAAATAGTAGCAAACATGTACAGAGTACTTATGTGCTATTTCTATTTCCAGAAATGTCCTTGGATTAATTCATTCAGTCCTTCTAACAACTCTGTCACATATGTAAGCACTGTAATTTGCCCCATTTTATGGAGAAGGAAATCAAGACACACAAAAGGTAATCAACAAGTCCAGGGTCACATAGTAAATAATTGGGGGCCCTGGGGAGTCTGGGCGCAGTCTATGATTTTGAACCCTGTATTACTCAAACTTTGATATCAATATATGTCTGTAGGTTGCATTTTTAATCTTTTCAGCTCAGCAGTGTTTCACAGCCATGCTTTCAAAAAGCAGGTGCCCTATCCTGGGTACCTACAACCAGGCACACTTGGTTCGGAGTGTGCAGGCAAGAAAACAAAACCCAGCCTCAGAGTCTGCGCCTCTTCCCCATCTCCATCAACAGATCAGCATTCTTTTTTGCCGTCAGTTCTCAGGCTTTTGTCATGAATGCTTAATGTTATCACTTGCATTTCTGTAAGAGTGGGGTTGGCTTCAGTTATTCAGAATGCCTTATGTCTGTTTCCTAGGTGCC
This sequence comes from Anoura caudifer, assembly GCA_004027475.1. Taxonomy (NCBI): domain Eukaryota; kingdom Metazoa; phylum Chordata; class Mammalia; order Chiroptera; family Phyllostomidae; genus Anoura; species Anoura caudifer. Next base: position 81,433 of record PVKU01007361.1, read on the forward strand.
AGAGAGCTCAGTGTTACCCAAGAACTTAGAAAAATTAATGACTAACCAAGAGATTCAATGCAAAAAAAAGATCGACTTGACCCTTGAGTATGTGGCACTTATGTTAATATTTTAATTATAAATTTAGTCATGTAAGACAGAAAGTCCCAAAGTACATTATTTGACACACTGGTTCTTCAGAATTTAATAAATATTACAGATACATAAGAAATCCTTTGAGCTGATAAGTTTGAGAAATTCTGAGTTAAAAAGCAAAGCCAGATTCTTTCCTGTAGGACTTTCCAAAGTGAGCTTTTAGCACGTTTTAATATATACTGTGAGTCTCCTAGACTGACTTACAGAAAATAGCTTTTCACAGACTGACCTGAAAGAAATGGACACACTGGGTTATAAATAAGACTTGCAAGTACAGTCTCATCCAGCATAAGGGGAGGAATCATGTTATATCATTGCAGAGATGAAAAGGTCATTCACTGCACATTTGAGACTTACCCTGAACTCTGGGACCCACTCATCACTAACAATGAGTGAGGGGACAAAAAAGTAGTTGAGAAGAAAGGATGTCAGGGCTGAATAAGTCAAGAAGTTGAAGATATTAGATTTCACACCTAAATTATCTCAATGATCTGGTCTGAGATTGGCGCGCAGGGCATTATCTGTTAGGAGAAGCAAATTATTTGCCAGGTTACATGATAATGGATACAGAGTGTGCATGATAGTTTGATAACAAATTCTGATTACTACAATTCTCACTGACATGGTCACCACAACTCTAGAGCCACCCTCCTTCTTTACATCTTAACTCATAACAAAATTAGATTTCTGAAACAAGAATGCTATGATAGTAGCCTTTTATAAAATCTTTTAGTTGTAACTCACTGTATTTTGTCTAAATCCAAACTTCTCAGCTTGGCATTCAAGGCCTTCTATCTGTCAATCTGATCTTGTTCTACCTCACTGAGACTCTTTCCCCAGTGGTACCAAATTGCTTGCAGCTCCCCAGGTCACACTGCTGTTTTTCTCACAACTGGACTTTCTGCCCAGAGACAAGGCCAGTCTCCTTACATCCTGCTAGGACTCAGTTCCAACACTTTAATTCCAGGAAGCCCTTTCTGACCTTGTCCCAAAATCAGGGGCTTATCTTATCTATTCTCCTTGCACCGTAGAGTAAGCCTATCATGGCTCACATTCCATGTCTAATTCATCTCACTGTCCTCAAAGGCTAGCATAGCACTGAATGGCACAGAATAATGGCTTAATACAGTTAGACTGTCCCTGTTTACAAATGGGGTGGAAACAATGGCTTACAAGTATGGCTTCAGCTCATGTCCCCCACCTACCCACATAAGCAAGAAATGTAGTCTTGCCCTGTGTAGCACCCTCTTCCCCTGCTTGTCCCAGAATCCCCAATCTCAACAAAGCTGGTTAATTTCTTTTGCTCAAGTAGGGAAGCCACCGCTCAGTGTTGCCCCCTTGTGGCTAGCACATCCCATGACAACTATAGGAAACTGGTTGCTTGGGAAAGAACCATCAGCTAATTGCTCTGGCTGCCTCTCTCATCTGTAGGAATGAAGTCAAGGCCAGAACCCCTGGTCTATTCCCTGATATTCACACAACTCCTTGCCAAGAACTCAAATGTTCTTCAAAGTATAAGAAAATAAAGTTTCCTCACTTGTAAGATTCAGTCCCCTCTGATCCACCCCCAAATTGACCCTGGTTTTCCAGTATCACAACTCTTAACCGGGTTTCTCTCTCCATTCCCTCAGGGCATAAAGTTGCCACAGGAAGGTGTGCAGGGGTAGGGAAGGACCTGGACTGTCATTTTGTCAGACACAGGTTTACTCATGCCCCAGCCCCCTTCAATGAACTGAATTCAGGAGCCTTTGTTTGCCTCATGTCTCCTCTCTAGTGGAGATTTTATAGCAAAAGTCTTGGGACCAATACCTGCCCTGGGAATTTGGTCTGAATTTACCTAGTCCACTCACCCTGAGAGGTTCCAGAAACTTTTCATCTTAGATTTAGGATCTCCATCCCTTCTCCCAACCCCTTATGCAAATGGGTCCACATTTCTTAAACTTTCCACATAACATCAGTTTTTCTTTCTCACTCACGTTTATGTGTTTTAAGTGAAGGAGAAATCCAATAGATTCAAACATCAAATCCTACAGAAAAAGAGGGCCAGACTGACAGAAAGAGTATCAGTAAACCCCCCCCCACACACACACCTACTGCTCCCCTGGGAAAGATTTTTTGCCCCAACTCTTTACAGGCGGGTGAAGGCTTGGCCCAGGCTCCCCTGCTCTGAGCCCAGCCAGTCCTCCGGGAACCAAGCCTCAGATGTTCCCGAGTGTTCCAAGGCCTCTGCGTGGGTTCACTTTAGTGACTCACTGATGTTTCTATTTCTCATTAATCAGCTTTAACATATCTTACAAATTGTGGTGCATGTTTGCCAGTCCTATGGATTTACAGAACTCACCTTGCTTTCTAAATATCACATTTGACAGAACATGTGTTGTTTTCCATAAATATTGAAAAATCAATAATTGCTGCCAGAAATCCGTATTTGTTCAAATTCCAGGTGATAAGAATGATGAATAGAAATATCTCTCTCTTTTAAAATTCAGAAATAAGACAGATCTAATTGTTTATTCCTTTGAAGCTCCTATAATGTGCCTGGTTTCAACAATCAGGGGCCCATCCTCCCTCCCTTACCCTTCCTTTTGTGATACTTTTGTTATTTCACATCTATCTCTAAATGAACATTGAGATTCAGCACATCATCCTCATGATGCAAGGGTGGGAGACACAGGGGAGTACATATAGCGAGCTGGGACGGCAAGGAAAGTGGAGTCGATATATGTGCATTGTCCTAAAATGAGGTACCAGCAGTACAAAATTTTGAAGTTCTCTCTCTCAGTAAATAAACCTTCAAATATAGATATGCATAGATGCATAGATGCATAAATGTATTTATATTTTACATATTACTTTAAATATATAAATTTATTTAATACAAATACATGTTTGATATATTCTAAAACAAATATATGTATTATATTAAATATATGTATTAGTTACATACAGTCACTAAATACTGTCAAGATGTCTAGCAAATATTAGAAAAGTTTACTCTTTAAATAGTTTAGAAAAAATGATATAAAGATGTGATACATGCACACGATGCAATATTATTCAGCCACAAGAAAGAAGAAATCCTGCCATTTGTGATAACATGGATGAATGTGGAGGGCATTACGCTAAGTGAAAGAAGCCAGGCAGAGTAAGACAAATACTGCATGGCATCATTTATGTGGACTCAAAAAAGAAAGTCAAGCTCATAGAAACAGAGAGTAAAAAAGTGGTTGCCAGGGGCTAGGGGATGGAGAAAAAGTACAAACTTTCAGTTATAGGATGACTAGGTCTGAGGATTTAATCTAAAACATGGTGACTATGGTTGATAACATTGTACTGTATAATTGACTTCTGCTAAGAGAGTGGGACTTATCACACCAACAAAAAAAGAGAGAGAGGGAGAGAGATAAATTTGTGAGGTGATAGATGTTTTAGCTGACTAGAAGAAGGAAATCCTTTTCTAATATATACATATATCAAATCAGCACAATGTATACTTGAAATATCTTACAATTTTATGTCAATTATACCTCAATGAAGGTATAACTTTTTAAAAAATGAAGACTTTTTAAAAAAGAAATTGAGAAAAAATATAAGCTGAAATATATATTCATTTCTCCAATTTGTTGCCTTGCATACCACCTAGTAAACAAGCCTCCTTACAAGTTTAAACCTTTTTCTGTACAGAACCAGCAAACTTTTTCTGTAAATGGCCAGGCTGAGTACACTGTTTATCAATGGCCAAGCAGCAATGCCATTGTGGCAGGAAAGCAGCCACAGACAATTGGTAAATGGGCAAGTGTGGCCGTCTTCCAGCAATGCTCCACTTACAAATTCCAGCAGCAGGCCAAATATGGCTCCATTGGCTGGCCAGAGTTTGCCAATCTCTGACTTAAAATATAATGAAAATACGTTAAAGTAAGTAGTGTGAAGGCAAGCCAATGAGAACTGTTGAAAAAGTCATTAAAGCTGTCATTTTTTTCTCTATTTACTCTCCCTAAAACTCCTTTCTTCCCCATGACCCCAGAACAGTTGCCCTGATTTAGAACCTGGATCTAAAAAGAAGAGAGTGAGACCCGCACACATCGATACAAACAGCAGAAAGAGAATCCCAACATCATTTGAGCCCTGTAAGTATACAGCTGTCCCTGGCATTAGCAAAACCATGGATGTGCTTCCTACAGGAGCCTGTAGGGGAGGAGAGTATGTCTTCTCTACCCATCTTAGGTTCTCAACTAGGTCTCTGTAATGAAAGACAGATTAACAACAGAAAAGCATACAAATGTACTTAGTGGAAGTTTTATGTGACCTGGGAGCATTCACAAGGAAATGAAAACCTAAAGAAATAATTAAATGGGAGAGTATTAGGTTTGGTGAGGAATGGAAAGCCATGATACAACAAGGGAATATGTGCTAAGAATAGTAAACTTGGTAAAACCTCTTCATTTAAATTCCTCTTGACAACTCTCTATCTTTGGAGATAAGGGTGCCCCTTTCCTTTGGGTAGCAGGAAGGCACCCCTCACAGAAGGGCCACATGACCTGCTTCAGTAGAACATCTGAAAGTCCTTCCTGAGCCTGCTGTTTCTCAAATTTCTTCTCATTAAAATATTGAATATACCAAGGTGCCATAATTTGGTGTAGCATGTCCTGAAATCTGTCAAACCACTAAGTTCTCTTTTAACTTTAGTTAGTTTGGGTTGGATTTTTGTCCCTTGCAGCTAAGAGTGAGTAATACACTCTGATTAATAATGCATTATTTCATTTAATTACAATCTTGAAGTAAACTCTTTTTTCATTTTATAAGTGAGGAAACTAAGGTGCTGAGAAGCAATTTGCCAAAGTGCACACTTCTAGGAGCAGTATGGCCAGGTTGTGAGCTTTGATTGAGCTGATGAGCCATGTTCTTCAGTGAGCCCACGTGGGCCTGTGGTACTTGATGGTCCCTTCTGCAAACTCACGAATCTGGGTGTAGCGCTCACAAAAGAATAAATACACAGAATCAATTCCAGAAGCCACCACTTGTGTCACTGAGTTAAATTCCTATTTAACTAAGAGAAAATGGGTATCGACCACAGTTGGCTTGATTGCAAATGTCAGGCTCTTTGAATTATTACGAACAGCAATGAAAAATTGATTACATTTAAAACATCCCATGAAAAGTTTTACAATTGCACATTAAGGACCAGTGTTAAGTAAATAAGAACTAATTGTTCTCAGCTGCACTGGTAATAGCCCTGTCTGCCTTCCCAGTACAATGCATATTCATTTCATTTGAACAAGAAAAGTAAATAAAAATAAAATGTCCCAGATCTCATTCACATTCAATCACTGTAATTCTGAGCCTAAGGCTATCCTCCTAAGGGAAAGTAGCAATGCACCAACTAACACTTTCCAGATCAGTTCAAACTGGTCTAGAAACCTCTACCCACCCACATGCAACACTGAGACCCCAAACAACTCACAGGGAAAGAATGCCACATACCATGCAACAGATGAGCATCAGAAGTTTGCATGTGAGCCCTGACCAGGTGATTTGGTTGGTTGGAGCATCATCTGTACACCAAGAAGGCTGTAGGTTTGATCCTCTGTAGGGGTGCATGTGGGAGGCAATAGATCAGTGTTTCTTACACCCATGTTTCTCCTCCCTCCCCTCTCCCTTTCTCTCTCTCTAAAATCAGTGAACATATCCTGGGGTGAGGATTACAAAAAAAAAAAAAGTTCTCATGTGAATTTGAGGAGTGGATTAAATTATTTTAAGGGTCCTTAGGGAGTTCACCTAAAAAAAAACAAACAAAAAAATGCCAAAGTAAATATGCTCTCTGCCTTCACATGCTTCCAGCATCCAGTGTCAATGGCAAGACTCTGACCCAGACACTGATTAGAACTCTGAGGTTAGCTAATCCCATTGGCCTTGCTACCTTACACTTCATAAGGAATCAAAATGGAGTGTATTCTGGTCAGCTCCACACACCTATTCCTCTCCCCATCCTGTGATTCCACTCCTCCTATAGCAGTCAAAATAGACGAGGTCACGTTGCAGTAACAAACCATGCCAAAATGGTCATGGCTTAAAACCATAAAGGTTTATTTCCCATTCAGGCAAAATGTCCACCACATAGTCCACAGGTAGAGTGACTAACTCTTGCAGTTTGCCTTGGACTTTTGCAGTTTGGGCAATGAAAGTCCCAGCAAACTAGAACAGGTTGTCATCATGTTATCAGTGGAAACAAGTTCTCATGATATCTTGAGAAAAAGAATTTTCCTGAGACCAACACAGGAGGATATAGCTCTGTGGTATGGTTTATGGATGATGTAAAATTAAGGGGGTACCCCTTCTGACTTTCCAATGTCCCATCTCCAACTGGCCCACCAAGGGGAAAGTCCCATCCTGTCTTCAGTAAGGCCAATACAAAAACTGATGCAGGGTGCAGCCAGGAGGGGGGCCCCCAAAATAGGGATTTGGAATGGGGCCCAGAACTCAGGGTGTCCAGGGAATATTAGAGGGACATATGGGATGTCCTTACCCCTTCCCCCACAGGTGTGAGTTGGGGGAAGGGACACATGGAGCAGGGACATGAAGAGCTGCTATTCCATGGCATGGTCCTTTAACATATCCATAGCCTTTGGCTAGTAGCTTAGATGTGTTAAATAGCTGTGACCATGCTCTGAGCCAGAGGGATGGAAAGGACTCCCCCCCAAGACGTGACTGGGGGAGGAACCTCAAGTCACAGCACCTGCGTGGGAGCTTGGAGAAGATTGGCTCCAGAAAATGGGGACACACCTGCCCAGACTCATGATGGCATCCCAAAAATACTTGGAATATACGGGAATGCTGGCAGGTGTAACTGATTGTAGGAGGAGTCGGAAATGGGGGTACAGAAGAGATTTGGCACGGGTATTTAAACGAGGAGCAGCAGCCATTAAAAGGGAAGAGAGAATCCACGTGCTTTCCCAAGAGTTAGGACTCTCACAACCCTGTGAGGGAAAATCACCATGTGGCTTTAGCAGAGAATTGCCACTTGGCTTTGTCAGAGTGGGGACTCCTTCCCTACAGCTTTGGTAGAAGAAGGACCACGCGGCTTTGGGGTGCTTCCTTTTGTCTGTGTGGCCTGGGAGCAAGAGAGATTGCCTGGAAGAAGGGTGAAAGAACTCTTGCCAGTAGGCCATGAGAAGGTGCCACATGGCTTTGGATTAATTGGAGATCCTGCCTGGACAACGACACAGCTGATGGTGTCAAGAGCCTGGATCC
>PVKU01007362.1:0-88729 GCA_004027475.1 Anoura caudifer
AGCAACAAGTGGAAAACTTATTTGAACAAATAATAAAGGAGAACTTCCCCAATCTGGCAAAGGAAATAGACTTCCAGGAAGTCCAGGAAGCTCAGAGAGTCCCAAAGAAGGTGGACCCAAGGAGGAACACACCAAGGCACATCAGAATTACATTAGCCAAGATTAAAATGAAGGAGAGAATTCTAGAAGCAGCAAGGGAGAAGGGGACAGTCACCTACAAAGGAGTTCCCATCAGACTGTCAGCTGATTTCTCAAAAGAGACCTTACAGGCAAGAAGGGGCTGGAAAGAAGTATTCCAAGTCATGAAAGTCAAGGACCTACATCCAAGATTGCTCTATCCAGCAAAGCTTTCGTTTAGAATGGAAGGGAAGATAAAGCACTTCTCAGATAAGGTCAAGTTAAAGGAGTTCATCATCACCAAGCCCTTATTATATGAAATGTTAAAGGGGCTTATCTAAGAAAAAGAAGATAAAAAATATGACAGTATAAAGACAGCAAACTCACAGATATTAACAACCACACCTAAAACAAAAGCAGACTAAGCAAAGAAGTAGACCAGGAGCAGAAACCCAGAAATGGAGATCACATGGAGGGTTAGCAACAGGGGAGTGGGAGGAGGAGAGAAGGGGAAAAGGTACAGAGAATAAGTAGCATAGACGGTAGGTAGAAAACAGACAAGGGGAGGGCAAGTATAGTGTGGGAAATGTAGAAGCTAAAGAACTTATGACACATGGACATGAACTAAAGGGGGACAATGTGGGTGGGAGGGGGTGTGCAGGGTGGAGGGGAATGATGGGGAGAAATGGAACAACTGTAATAGCATAATCAATAAAATATAATTTAAAAATTAAAAATTAAAATTAAAAAAAGTTTGATACCCTTTGATACCCTAGTCAGCCATGATGATATCCTATACCCTTGATATGATGTGACAGCAATGGTACTTTACATCTGTGGTCCTCCTGCCCAAAACACATGCCCTCAGTCTAATCATGAGGGGGAAAAAAACAGACAAATCCTAATTGAGGGACATTTTACAAAATACCTGTCCAGTACTCTCAAAACTGTCAAAGTCATAAAGAACAAGGGAAGTCTGAGAAACGGTCACAACCAAGAGGGCCTAAGGGGGCATAGTGACTAAATGCGGTGTCCTGAAGGAGATGCTGGGACAGAAAGGATGGTATGTAAAAACTGAAGAAATCTGAATAAAGTATGAACTTTAGTCAACAATAATGCAACCACATTGGATTATTAATTGTGACAAATGTACCATGCTAATGTAAAAAATATTAATAGGGAAAAGCAATAAGGGTTATATAGACACTCTCTTTACTATCTTCATAATTCTGAAAGTCTGAAACTGTTCCAAAATAAAAAGGTTATTTTTCATATTAATCTCAATTAAGTTTTTTAATATCACATAAACAGTTAACAATATAAACATTAAAACTTTTGAATAATATAAAAATTTGCAACTCCAACATATAGAAAAATAGCAATTAGGTAAAAATACTTGTAAATATGACAAAAGACTAAAGTGTATGTGTATTTTACATATATATATCTTAAACATTATAAGTATACAAGAGAAACACTGAGAAAAAAGTTAAATAGGGAGAAGATTAGCATTCATACAAAAGGAAATGCAATGTACTAAACAACAATAATAACATTTTTAAAACTAAAACAATTAGGTATCATTTAAGTAGCAAAATCGTTTCAAATAATACCCAGTGATGGTGATGCTATATTTAAACCATTTCACTTACACAGTACTGGTAGCCATGCAAACTGTTTTAAAAAAACCTCTTTTGAAAGCACTATGGACTGAACTATGCCCCCCAAAATCCCCATTGAAGCCCTAACCCCCAAAGGGATGGTACTTGGAGATGAGGCCTTTGGAAGATAATCAGGGTTAGATGAGGTCCAGCAATGGATGGGCCCTTTTGATGGCATTAGTGCCTTTATAAGAGATACCAGAGAGCTAGTGTGTTTTCTCCCCACCTCCCCCCCTTTCCTAAAATGATGCCATTTCAAATCATTACAAAACTGTATGGGTTTCTAAAATGCTTACAATAAAATTAAGTGCAACCAAAAGCAAAAATCTACAATATGAGGTTAACCAGGTAAGTAAACAAGAGCAAGATGTACAGGAACCGCCTGCTCTTTGAAAGTTCACCTGACACCGCTTCACTTTTACAAAAGAACTACATTAGTACCTGTTTTCACTAATGAAAAGAAAAAAGGGGATTTTCACTTTTTTAAGAAAGGCAAAAAGTGAAACAAGCATTCAGTGTTTGTTTTACAGCGAGCCCTAACAGACAGCATGCACTCTGAGCAGGCTCCTTCACGAGGAGCCACACTCAGCATCTCAGCTTCATCCCACCATACTTTTAACTGTATCTGTGAGCATCTATGCTTTATCTCGATTTACTTTGCACATTCCTACTTTTACTATGCATCAGTGTTATTTTACTGTTTAGTATATTTATGTGTTATTTGATATGATTTGGTAGGTTATTTTTGAGGTCTGGGAATGCTCAAAATTTTCTCCATATAAATTCGAGGTCTGTCCAGAAAAAGTCCAGCCATTGTTAATATAACGAGAATGGACTGCATGACATTGATGTGACCTGGCAGCCAAGGAGAGTGGACTGGAATGTGTATATACATTAACAATGACGACTTCACAGTACTAGTCAGTGGGGGTGGTAGACACTGTTGAATGAGCATGTGTACTGTGTGGCCACTGTATTCAAAATGACTGAGTAAGTAGAGCAACCAATCTGCATCAAATTTTGCATTAAGCTTGAACATTTCTCTGTGGAAACTATTCAGATGTTTAGAAGGCTGCAGTGACGGGCAACTGGTGATTGGCAGCTTCATCACAACAACATGCCCACTCATTCATCACATCTCATGCAGTTTTTTGGCAAAACATCAAATCACCCAAGTGACCCAGCCCCTCTACAACCCAGATTTGGTGCCCTGTGACTTATTGTTTTTCTCAAAACTAAAATCACCTTTGAAAGGGAACAGATTTCAGACTATCAGTAAGATTCAGGATACAACAGGACAGCTAATGATGATTGGGAGAACTGTGTGAGGTCCCAAGGTACCTACTTTGAAGAGGACAGAGGCATCATTGCCCCATCTACAATATTTCTTGTATCTTGTATCTTCTTCGATAAATGTCTCTATTTTTCATGGCATGTGGCTGGATACTTTCTGGACAGGCCCATAAATTAATGGTAATTGCTTCTTTGCTTTATGTCATTTGGGCTTACAAAAGGTTTCATAGCACCACTCAACTTTCAGATAAAGGGGTTAGCTATAAACAAAATTTAATCTGCTAGAAAACCTTTATTTTAGTTTAATTAATGTTATAATATATAATACTCAGAAATATAATCAATAGTAACTTTAGACAGATCCTTTCTTAAGTATAACCATATCCTAACTCTTGAATTACAGAAAAGTGGCTTCCTTCTAACAGTGGTCACTAATCTCAAAAAACTTACATTTTATATAAGAGACCATCAGTTTTTATTTACTACACACTTTTTATTATGTTACTACTTACACAGAGATGGTTTCCAAGGCATCTTCAAAAATGTCCTAAGGGGGAACAAAAAATACAATGAGTTTCTCCAGAATCAAGAACCCTAAAGGTAAACAAGAAAATGAGTATGCTGGTATGCGTGGGGCGAGGGAGGTGTGGGGGGACAGTTTTTGTGGGAGGCAGTTGAATCACTCAGCTCTCATAATGAAATGTCTTTCAGAGAAAGCAAGCGTATAAATTTAAGTGCGGTTTAATTTTTTTAAAAATAAGACTGGTGCCCTGGTGTGGCTCAGTGGACTGAGCCCTGGTGTGGCCCTTTGGATTGACCAAAGGGTCACTGGTTCGATTCCCAATCAGGACACATGCTTGGGTTGCGGGCCAGGTCCCCAGTAGGCAGCAAGTGAGAGGTAACCACACATCGATGTTTCTCTCTCTCTCTTTCTTCCTCCCTTTCCCTTTCTAAAAATAAAATCTTTTTTTAAAAAATGAAAATAAGACTGGCAAAATACTTGGCTAGCAATCAAACTGAGGTAATTTGAAAGAGTGTGACTTCTTTAATGGCGTTTTCTTTTACTCCTCAGTTTCATTTATCCCAGATAGAGAATAAAACAAATAACAAGACTGCCCTGGCCGGTGTGGCTCAATTGGTTGGCATCATCCTGCAAACCAAACAACTGCAGATTCAACTCCTGGTGAGGGCACATGCCTGGGTTGTAGGTTCAGTCCCCAGTTGGGGAGCACGTAAAAGGCAACCAAGAGATGTTTCTCTCCATCTTTCTCCTTTCCCCTCTCTCTAAAATCAATCATGTCCTCAAGTAAGGATAAAAATTTTTAAAAAAAGGATTTACCCAATTTAGCCTTCTCTATCTCCAAGTTAGCATTTCTGGGCCTTTATTTCACATCTAGCTTCAATATCTTCCTAGCTAGTCTTCCTGCCACCAGCCTATCCCTCAGTTTAATCTATAAATCTGTGCCACATAAGACAGCCCTTAAGGAACATGCCAAGGCCTGTTCAAAAGCTACAAAAGGAGAAAAACCCAAACCCAAACACACACACACACACACACACACACATTTATATCCACTCACAAATCTGCACATGCACCCCAACTCATACACACTGAGACTCAGACACTCACAAGCTCACACATAAACTTATAGTCACACACACACACACTCACTTACAAATTCAAACACATGCAAAGCTCCCTCATAGCTGCAAAATTCAAATCCAAGCTCCTTATGCAGGTATCTGAGACCCACCATAACCTGGCTGAATTGTCAAAATATCCTTCTCTCACATCCCTCCCACCTTCGCCACAGCCCAAACCCAAGGACTGCACTGGTCTCTCTACTCCCATGCTTGGCATTCTTCATTTAATTCTTCACACAACAGCCATAAATATTCTTTTCTTTCTCTTCTTTTAATAAGCTCATACTGTTACAACTGGTATGTAGCTAGAAAAGGAGAACAAAGGGAGCTAGACATTGAGCTTAATAAACTGGTGAACATATGTCTGTTTGCTTCATCAGGCAGATACAGCTTTTCAAACTCCAGGGGAACATAGCATTGTGGTCTGCCAAGGAGATTAACACTCCTCCCTACCCTACTCCAGTACCAGATGGCCAGGAGGAGCAGGGGAAGGAAGGCACATGCACAATAGAAGTCAAAACGGTGCAGGGGGGAGGTGCTGGACCAAAAAGGCCTGTTGGTCTAGCCTGGGGAAAGAAGGGATTCGTTGGGAGGTAAGTCCATCATCAATGGCCCACAAAAGGTTGGGAAGTTGATTGGTCATTTCGAGAAAGCACCTGGCCCATCCCTAACCCAAGCTCCTGGTTATAATCCCAGGGGAACAAAGAAGTCTCCCTCTTAGCCACATGGGGATGAGCTCACCCCAATCATTCAAGTGTTCTCTCACCTGGCAGCACATGACTACGTGGGTCTAACAGCTACCAGGTGCACAGCAGATGGTGTGGACTCCAAAAGGACTAAGGCTCTCTCTCTTGCCCACACAGTAATGCACTCACCCATGTGCTCACACGTTCTCTCTCCACAGCCTTCTGGCCTTAGCTGTTGCATGGCTGGCAGCCACATAGACTCCTGCACCAGAGCAGCTAGGAATAAGCTAAGCTGCCTGGATGGGGACTGAGATCACTTAGCAGCTGGCTGTGGACTCCAAAGGACTAAGCTCTAATGTGAAGCAAAAACTCTGGCCACTGGCTTTTGTGCCGGCCCTGTTGAAGACACAGTTGGATTTTTCCATGGTCAGAGAAAGGGAGATGGGGCAATGGAAACTCAGGGGGCAGCTTCTATTTCCCCACAAATAAACCATGCCACACCACAATCTCCCATGTGCGGGTCCCTTGGAATGCTTTCCTTGTGATCCCGTGAAAGAGCCAATTTCCACCAAGAACAACACCATTCCACTGCTCTATACCTCTCGAAGAGCTTTCCCCTGCACAGAGAATACCCAAACTCCTTCCCGGGATCTAGGAAAACTTACATGGCCCTGCCCACCTCGCCACCCACTTGCCCCCTTCCTCACTCCACATCAGGCACAAGTTTGACTTTCTGTTCCTTGAACAAGGCAAACTCATCCACACCTCTCCGAGTCATTCCCTCTTTCACAGAATGCCCTTCACTCAGCTATTCCCATGGCTGACTCATTCTCACCCTTCTGTTTTCAGCTCAGAAAGTCACCTTCTCAAGGACGGTGGCTCTGATAACCCTAATTAAAATTACTAAAAATAGCAATTTACTTATAGTTTTTCATCTGATTTCACTCACAATCGTATCATAATCTCTAATCACCTTATTTATTTGGCTATAATCTGTCTCCATTAGGGCAGGTTCTTATTTACTGCATTTACAGAAAACTCGCCAGGGGTTGGCACAGAGTTGTTGTTCAATAAGTGCATGTTTTTAATGAATATAAATTGAGTATGGACTGTCACAGCACTGATCGTATCACCTCATTGAGAGCTACGGTATAAACGTGAGGAAACAGGGTTCCAGAACTTTTCCCTGTGTGACCATTAATATTGAGCAATGTTTAAACTACACCTCATTCTGCCTTTATGCAGGACAGGAAAAAATTGTATAAATACTAAAAAAAAAGAAAAGAAAAAGAAATAACATTACAAATAGTGGCACAACTGAGTTTAGAACTGGGGACCCCTGAGTACTAATCTACATTAATGCTGTGTGCTGCAAGGGAGGGAGGTACAGTCGAGGACAATTCCATCTCACCCTCACTCTCCTGGAGCAGCATCAGAAGCTCATAAACTAGCTACTGGCAGAGAAATGAGCTAGTCCTGATGTACAATATCCTAAGTCAAAAGTAAAAAGATGCTTCTCTGGCCTCTATAAAAACTTCTAACTAGAAAAAGATTCCTTTCTCCAAATCAAAAGTCTGAAGAGGCTCTTGGTGTCACAGCTTTTGCCATGCTGAATCACAAGTCAACGTCCCATGTGCCAGCACGCAGGTTATCACGCAAGGGGTTGTGGAGAGGAGGAGAGAATCCGCTGCAGAAACCCCAATCTGGCTATAATAATCAGTCTCCTGTGCCAGACACCAGCTCCCACGCCCTCTGGCATCAATGTTAACCCCACCTGAGCTAACCTTTACTGAGCAAGGAGAGTTGAGGAGAGCAAGTTCCTGGAAGGCTTCCGTGCATCTGTCCCCCTCCTCACAGACCTCAACCCAGAGCAGGGCACACAGCAGGCACTGAAATACTGAGTGGGCTTCAGAAAGAACAACTTGGAAGTCAGCTCTCCATTTAAAGGAACAGGCTGATACTTACACCTAAACAAGAAATACCCCCATCACAACCCTCAGAAAAAGAAAAACAAGTATCAAGTCAGAAATCATATTTAATTAAGTAACTTCTCTCCATTTTTTCATATGCATTGGAGGGCTCTCTAAATAGAGCATACTCTATAACATCATGACCACAGCCAACAACACTGCACTGCATATTTAAAAGTTACTGAGAGTAGATCTTAAAAGTTCCCACCACAAAAAAAGAAAAACTGTAAATATGGGAGGGGATGGATGTGTTAACCCTAACATGCTAGTCATTTTGAAATAATACATATCTCAAATCATGATGTATACTTTTAACTTATACAATGTATATGTTACTTATCTCAATAAAGCTGGGAACTTTTTAAGTAAAAATACTTAAATCTATTTTTTCCATTTAGATGAAAATTAAATAGAATCCCTCCATTAGTAATGCAGAAAACCCATGGAGATCTAGGACATTGTTGTAATAAACTAGAGAAAGGGAGGGAGGAACAGAAGGAGGGAAGGAGGGAAATTTGTCTGTAAAGGCCAAAGGTAAAAGTGTTTTTCATTTTAAAAAGAGGAAAGGTAAAGAGCAGAACTAAGATCTACTGATATCTTATCATGTGCCACAGATTTTACAAAAGTTATCTTTTTTGTTCCTCCCAATTTACAGGAAGTAAATCTAGTCACAGGTAATTTACTTGCCCAATATTACACAACTGCTAAGTAAAGGAATTAGAATTCAATCTCAGATTTCCTTAACTGCAAAGTCGTTTTTAAATGTTAATAAAACTATCCAGAACTTGGAACCGAGGCAGCTGGGCGGGAGTGGCCTGGAGGCTGGGGTTGGAGAGAAGCGGGCATGTTGCAACATGGTTGGAGCAGGCCCTCCCAAGGACCATTTCATTCTCCAGGAGAAAGTATCTGTGTTTGACTTGGCTATTTACTATCTGATTAGAACAGTGAGTTTGTGTTACTGTGTAGATTTCTGAATGGTATAAGAACCACAATATAGTTATATTGCCCTATAGACTCTACCCAGTATTTTGTATAGCCTAGCAACCTTAATATTTTTCTTTTTTTTTAAGCCTACAAACACCTGGTTCCTCAAATACCCTTTGAATCAGCTTACTATCTTCACTGGCTTCTGCCTTGATGGGCTATCATTTAATAAAATTTTGACATGTTCATTTTATATCTTTATAAGAGCCATATTTCTAATTTTTGAAAATTATACTTTGACATTAATAGTGACAACATACTCTCTCCCTGGGTACCTGCAAATGCAACTTCCCAGCTCCTTAGTGAAACTGATGGGGTCCACCTGGAGGGATGCAATGCCAGCAGTCAAAGAGACTGCTGCTCATACACTTCCTGTACCAAATACCTGACTCTCTAGGTCCCAACACCCAGCTCAAATTCTCTCCCTCCCTGCTGCTGCTTTAGGGAGCTCCTTTCCTCTGTGGGTTCCCCTCAGGACTCCTAGATTTGAAACTTAATCTGCAGCAGACTAATAGTCTACAGACTCCCACCCAGCACAAAGTATGCCCACATATATTCATCACAGAGCCTAACTATAATTTCCCACCACTGGTCTCTGCTTCTCCATACTCACCATCAACTTCCAGTACATTTCAGTATTGGCTGTCATTTCCCCAGTGATTACCATAAAACATTTTCCCTTAAACCTTCCAGGAGTGGGTAAACATACCATGTGGACTCCAGTTGAAATATATACAGACAGAGAAGTATTCAGAGTCCTTTCAGTTTAAGGAAAATAGGATGGGAAAGCTCATGCTGCTGACCACCAGGATTGCTCATAGGAAAACCTCAATGCTTAGTTCTTCCTTTGAAGGCAGCAGCTGCCTTTGTCTCCCCCTTTCCCATGCTGGGGCCAAAGAACCTTGAGGAGCTACTCCCCTTGGGCATAGTACAATAAATGTTTAACTGACCACACCTGGCTCCTGATCATATATTGCCTCAAAATGGCACCAGACTTTTCAACAGCTTATCTTGACTTCCAAGTCAAAGGCTATCATACTCCTTTGAATCCACTTTATAATCCAACACAACAGTACTTTGCACTTCACAGACTCTTAGAAAATAACAGCTGACTGTCATTGTCTTGAGCAGTTTCATTTTTCAATTTAGCAAATGGGTTACCCAGTTAGGTAAAAGATTCCCTAGAGGACCTTCTAGATGCAAAGCTAGTCCTCCAGGGCTTGCTTCCTGCTGAGTGGGGAGCCCACCCCCCTCATTGGATGGAGGACCCTGGTCATGGAAATGGACAAAGACATGAGGAAAGGGGATGAGGGTCCTGTATCAACTGTTAAAGCTTTTCTGAACAATTTTCATGTTAAACTGGTAAACTTGGTCATATTCTGAGTATAAAAGTGCATGTAAGTCCTTTTAAATGACAGCAAGTTCTTAATAAACGTGTACCTTAAGAATCTTAAATAAGAATCCTAAATAAGAATCTTGAGGAGTTACTCCCCTTAAATAATGAAGACACTAAAGATAAAAATGTTTATATTACTTTTATCACAAAGAGGGAGAGGCGCAGACTAAAGATGACATCACGGGGGCGAAAAATACAACACAGGGAATATAGTCAATAATATCGTAATAACTGTGCATGGTGCCAGGCAGGTAACACAGAAAAGAAAAACAAAGATGACAAATATGCTATTAATGGTAATGATTTAGATAGTCTATATAACTTCCAAAAAGACCAAATAGATTTACAAACTTTTCATGTCTCACCATCTGAATTTTAATTCACTCTATGGTATGAAAACAAATATATGGTAAATATTACTCCAAGAAGGAAGACGAAGTAGGAAGGAACATAATAAAAATTGAAACTAGGTCCCACAAACCCAAAAAGTCAAACTCACTTCTCTGAAACTTCTTCTTCTTTCTCCTTATCTCCTCCTCCTCCTCTGCCGATTCCTCCGTTTCTCCCTCTCACACAGGTGACTTCATGGGGTCTGTGAGCTGGTGTTACCACATACTCATTTAACAGTTGTTCTTTAAGAAGGGATGACAGAGCTTCAAGGGGCTCTGCAGACTCCTGCCTCCGCGATGATAACCATCCCTCACCCCATGGCCCCAGGCTCCCCTCACTGGAGCTTTCACCCAATGTTCCATTCTATTGACCAATGATGCTGTGGTTTGGTTCCATGGGCTCAAAGAACCCTAGAGCTGCTGAGAACTCCAAGTCACAGATTCTCCACCTGGCTCCTAGGCACATCTGGACAACTCCCAAAAGATGAGACATAAAGAGAGTGCCCCAGGCTCCCACAGGACTAGGGAAGGGATTAAGAGCCATGGATATTGAGGTATTAAGACTGCAAACACTCCTTTGCATGGCCTTCATGTCTGGTGAACCAAGATATTCAAAATAGGCCAGCTGGTGTGGCACAGTTGGTTGGAGCATCGTCCAGTAAACTGAAAGGTAGCAGGTCTGATTCCTCATTAGGGCACATGCTTAGATTGTGGGTTTGGTCCCTGGTCCAGGAGCACATGAGAGGCAACTGATCAATGTTTCTCTACCTCTCTTCCTTTCTCTCTAATGTCCTCAGATGGGGATTGGAAAACTAGGCTGACATCAGTTGTTATATTTCATCATCATCATAGTGACACACTAGGAAGATTCCTCAAACATTGGACGTAAATCTTTTCTTACATAAAAGGAGATGGCACACTGATATTTAAGGGAATCCCATGAAAAACGCATAAACTTAAATGATATGATTCCCCACTATAACTTCAATAAAGTATTGATTTTTTCTAAACCAAGATTAATTAATTTAAAATACATCTTTATTATGTGTCCATGAAGTGACTTTTAGAAGACTGGGCAAAGAACTTTTTAAAAAAATATGTATTTGCCCTGAGCTGATCTGTCAGGAATAACGTTTCATTCTGCTCACATCTGCCACCTGCATTTCTCTGCCATCCGATGTCTATCAAGCTTGCACAGCAGCCCATGGTCTTCCAGAGTGTTTACACTCCCCAACTAGATCCTCAGGGCTCCACCGGTGGCATTTTATGTGTAATGCTACCTTTTATTTTTCATTTCATATTGTGTGATGGAGTGTCAATGCCTGAGTGTCTCTGAAGGCAATTGTAAATAACTCAGCTTCAGTATCCTCTTACTGGGTCTGCAGGGTGCAAACATCACTCATACCTCCCCTTAAAGGATTAGCATCAAAGCACTGTTCTCTGTGAAACCTGCACTGACCCACAGAGCTCTTAATCAAGGGGAAGGAAAGCCACCTGGGGTCCATACACTAGTGACTACTCACACTCCAAATCCCCAAATGGCCCTTGCAGGAAACAAATGATGACCTTCCCAGGGTTTAAAAAGACCAGTCAGTTTTTGGATGTAAGTTCTTAAATATAGCAGAGAGAAAAACAGAACATGACACAGAGTTCATCTTCTGAATCTGCCCAGAAGACCTATAAAATCTAATTTTAAGGGGATACACTTAATAAAAAACTGGAGGTTTTCAAACATTATTCAAATACAGACTTTCTTAATTTTTGAAACTACAAAGCATAAAATCAGCTTTCAGAGGAGAAGTTTGTGTCTTAGAAAATTTTATTTTAAACTGATGATCATTTGCAATTGAAAATAATTTGACACATTCTCCAAGTATAGCTTTGATATAGTTCTCAAGTTGCTCTTCTCCAGGAAGTGCTCTAGTATTACCCCCAAAGTTCTGCCTTTTTTCTCAAAGCTTCAATTTACCAAAAATCACATATCTGATAGTGAAAATTAGATATGCAGAGAATAGCCATTTCACCAGAAAGTATTACTTTGAGTATATACATTGAGTGCATTTTACTAAGCAACTATTATGTGTTGGTGAGTTAGGTTTTATTCAATGATTCACTCAAACATTACAGCAGTAATGTAGTACATCTCCAACATAGTACAGTTGCAAACATATATTTAGGCCTAAAGGTTTTATTTAAACCTCTCTGGGTCTGAATTAGGTCTGCCCCCGACCCTTGGTGGGTCTTGCCCTTTCCATCCTCCACTTCCTGATATTACAGAACAGGGATTTCAACCACCTCCCAGGTTTTTGTGAGGATGCTAGTGAGATAATGCATATTAACAAGTAAAACTCAGAGCAGGTGCAATACATACAATTCCAGAGGACAATAAATTCTCAGACGTGGGACGAATCAGTGGTCCCATGGCACCAAGAGTGCCAAACCAAAAAGTCTACATCTCCTTTTGCAAAAGAGAAAAGAGGCCAAATGTGGGAATATTTACAGCAAATAGGTACTTGAAAACGTTTACTTCTCCTGTTGTAAAATGCCTTCTTCACCTCTGATTCTTTAATACCTTTCCCTTCTTACTCAGTGGGCTACCCAGCATGATAAACATAACTTAAGGGCACAGATCCCAAGTCCTCAGCTCAATGGGGAGCAGAGCGGCCTGGCTCAGGGATGCAGCCTCTTTACAGGGAAGCAGACAGGTTGGCATAAATTCCATCCCTTACTCCAAATCCTAAATTCTCTGAATTGAACAGAAATCCTCCCCAATAAGGATCCATCACACATGCTAAAATAAATCCCTCAGAAAACTCACATTCAGAGGGACTGCTGAACTATTCAGATTTAGAGCCCTATCAATGGTACTAACTTGATCCTCAATGGTTAGCTAGTGTGTTAAGTACCAAGCAAAGCAGTTCACAAAGTGCTTATTCGGAAGTTGCAACAACTTCTAGCCAAGCACAGAGGAACCTGAGAATTAAAAAGAAACCACAAGATGTCACCCTCACAAAAAAACAGTAACTAAGACAGTTTTGCTTTAGTTTCCACTAACATATAGATTCATGCATTTTAAAAAATGAAATAATTAACTTTATGAAGGAGAAGAAAATGGCCCTTCCTGCATTTTGTTATAAATATGGAGTTGAGTTTCAACTTAAGGCAAGGATTAAGTTCTAAGGTCAACACTTAGGAGGAAAATCTTATAGTCAAAAGTAACATCGAACAAATACTTTAAACTGTCATTAAAATAGAGTACAAATGGTTTTGGATATAACCTCATAGAGGAATGGATATGTACAAACATAAAATGTGTATAGGGATGTAGGGCTGTAATAAAGAGGACATACAAAACAAGATTTTTACAGTTGTGTATTACTAAATTTGTTTAATGTAAATGAGCAAATTATTTACTCCCCTGTACATAATCCAGTGCTACTATTTTTATGGTTATAAAGTGAACCTTGGCAACCACTTAATATGTCAAGCACTTCTGTCCCCGAGTGCCAACCCTACATTATCTGTCGTTAACAGAGGAGTATGTAGGGTACACCATTTCTGCAGAATAAATTTACACAGAACAAACAGCAACAAACAGAACCAAGAGACTGTTTTAAACAGTGTTTTTTGGATACCATCACCAGTAAAGATATTTTAAAATTAAAACGAACAGAGTTTACAGCTTCTTCCTATGAATAAACAGCCATAGGTTCCATTTATTAACACCCAGGCACTATGTTGGACACTTAGATGCTTATTTCTAGTTCACAAACAATCATAAAAAGTGAGCACTTCACTACTACTACTACTGTGTTCTAATAATAATAATAATAATAATAATAATAATAAACAATAACTGGTAACACAAGAGTGCCAAAAACTGTTCTGAATCCTTCCATTCATTAACTCACTTAATCATCACAATGACCCTATAAAGTAAGACTACTGTTATGTCTCAATAAAGAAACTAAGACTCATAAAGATTCAATTAACTTACCCACCATCCCACAGATGAACCTCAGTTTTTCCAACTGTACAACTGGAATAATACCACTTAATTTACTGCATTGTTGTAAAGTATAAATGAGGTAATATATTTAACGCCCAGCACAGTGTTGACACACTAACAAGCAATTTCTTTTGTTATCACCAAAGTGGTTCAATAGCTAACAGGCTGCAGTGCAGCCTATGGAAGAGCAAAAAGAAATCTCTTGTATAATCCTGTTCGATCCTCAAACTTTCCAGCTATCACAGAAAATTGGCAGAGTTAGCATTCCCTTACTTGTAGCTCTGCCCCAAAGTGAATGTCTTTAAAGAGAATGCAGAATCTTGTCTCTTATATGAGTGCTTGGAAGAGGTGGTTCCCAAAAACTAAGGCTACATAAAAAGGCGACCTCAAACTGAGAAAGTCCTGGATGCAGGAAAGACAAGGGAAGAGGACTTGAGCTCACATGCTCAGAATCAGCCTGCCTGAGTTCAAATTCCAGTTCCACCCCTCACTAGCTTTGTGACCTTAGGCTATTTTTCTTCTTTGTGCCTCAGTTCTTCACCTCAGAGACATGTCCACGGATGAAATGACACGTGAAAAGCACATAAAACAAAGCCACAAGTACAAAACATTCATAATTATCATTTTTATTGTTAAGACTGAAATCTCCTAAAGGCTGGGTGAGCACTCAGGGCTGCAGCCTGGAGAAAGCGCGGTGGCAGTCACAGCCTAACGACATGGCTCTCTGCCTCCCCGGCTGCCGCAAACCCAGTCCCCAAACAGATTGGTCCACCACCACAGAGGTCAGCAAGCTACACCCCATGGCCCAGATCCAGCCTATTGCCTGTATTTGTAAATAAAGTTTTACTGGAACACTGTCACATTCAACACTTAAATATCAGCCATGGCTGCTTTCCTGCTACAACTGCAGAACGGAGTAGTTGCAACTGGCCTTTTCCATGAAAAGTTTGCCTACCTCTGCACCAATGCACAAAACACTAAATTTTCTTCCCTAATCCAACTGGATATTTTGAGAATAGAGTGAGAAACTTATGTGAATAATCTACAATAGAAATTTATTTTTAAAAATACATTGCCTTCAATCTTTAAATTGAAGGGTGAAATAATGCTAAGAAAACGGGTATAGAGTCCCACCATCAGCTCCATCACTTACAACTATATGTGCCCTTGGATATGTCACTTAACATCTCTAAGATTCATACTCATTACTGTAAAAAAAAGGACAACAATTATATCAAACCTGTTGGGTTGAAAGAATTAAATGAGGTACATGCAGGGTTTGCCACGGTGACTGGTCTACGGTAAATACTCGATCATGTCAGCTCTCACTAAATTATTACTTTCATAGTTATCACTTCAAGGAAAAGTTGTATGTCCAAATATTGGACCACTCAGACAGTGCTTTCCCTCCCAGAGTATCTGCTCTCATAAGAATTATAGGTGCTAGCAGAGCAGAGATGCCGACAACTGTAATCTCTTCTTTGGAGGCAGTCTAAGAGAGAAAGAGCTGTAACTTTCATATACTCATGACTGCCAACATTAATTTTCTTCTACTCCCACCAACATTCCTCCTCAACAGCAAGAAATTCTCAGCAAGAAGCTAAATGTCTACCTACACATTTGTATTATGCAGAGGAATAAACCTTACACTGTAAGACAA
The DNA here is from genome assembly GCA_004027475.1 of Anoura caudifer. Taxonomy (NCBI): domain Eukaryota; kingdom Metazoa; phylum Chordata; class Mammalia; order Chiroptera; family Phyllostomidae; genus Anoura; species Anoura caudifer. Next base: position 15,810 of record PVKU01007362.1, read on the forward strand.
AGTAACTCAATCAATCCCATAATCAGTTGAATGCTGACATCTGGTTTCTAACAAGAAGCAAGTTAAATATGGAAACATTCAAAACTAGCAGGAAAAAAAGGCTGCCAAAAGGGATTAGTACAATAATCCTTTAAACTTTAAATAGACATTATACATTGAAAAATTAAGAAATAAATTTAAAAATCTAAACATTCTAAAAAATGAATGCTAAAATTCTGGTAAAATAAATGCATTAAAAGAATCTGAAGTGACAGCAAACAGTTATCAGGGCACTTTGGGGCTGAAGCACATGTTCAATATCCTTATTACAGTGGTGGTTAAATGAGAGTATACATTTGTGAAACAACCTGTACATTTAATGTGGGTGTATTTTACTGCATGTAAATTAAGCCTCAATAAAGCTGGTTTTTTAAAGAATTTGGGAAAAATAAGCATTAAAAAAACAAATATGAAATATTAAAAATGTGGATGCCGATGATACCATAATAATGGCTAACACGCTGTAGCACTTTTACGTGCCACACACTTCACTACCCACATTTACGGATATTAATTCATCTGCTGTTTCTTCATACTAACCCTCTTAAGTGATCCCCAGTTACAAACAGTGAAACTAGGACACAGAGAAGTTAAGTAACTTGCCCAAAATCACAAAGCATCAAGTGCAGAATCAGTATTTGAACCAACAGAGGTTCAAATTTGTGTCCAACTTCACAAATTTGTAATTTATATTCATTCTCATTAAAATCTTTAAAACTGATTTTGAGAAACAAATTTTGTAAATTCAGCAAACTGAGCTGTTTGACAAAATAAACTTCATCAAACCAAGCCAGAGCTATAGTTATACTCTAACTTCTCTTCACACCATATATCTCAACCATAATTACAAAATGATGCGTTGGTTATTTACTCAGCGTCAGTCCTCCCAGCAGGCCACAGGTTCCACGAGGCACACCCATGAGCACCAAGCACACTGCCTATCCATGGCAGCTGCAGCAACAATGCTACTTGAAAAAATGAATAAATAACAAATGAATAGATCCAGAAATACACTGATGTGCCTTAACAAGCAGAAAATTATTATCCATAATATATAAAGAACCCTACAGGTCAATAATAAATAGACAAGCAACCAAAAAGAACAACAGCAAAAGGGTGTAAACAGACAGTGTACCAAAGAAGAAATCCAACAGCTAATATACTTGGAAATGTACACTTAAAAAAGTGGTATTATATTGTCCATGGGATAAGCAAAAATTTACGAGAGTGATAATATATCCATAGTTGACAGAGATGCTGGAAAGTGAACATAAGCTGTTATCTCAGTCTATTCAGAAGTCTGGCATTATGTATTAAAAAAATTGATGTGCTATATACATTTATATAGCGATACTACTTCTAGGATCCTACACTACAAAATATTTATGCACATGCACAAGGATCAATCTATTATAGTACATATTATACTGGGTTAAAAAATCAGAAACTACACAAATGAACTTCAATAGGGAGGTAGTTAAATAAATTATTGTACAACTACATTACCCAATTGTCTTCAGTCATTACAAAAAGATTAAAGCAAATAGTCGAAACATCTATAAGGTATGTTCAATGAAAAACCTAGCCCTGCAGAGGGTATGCAGTCTAAGATCCCATTTATTTTAATAAAAACTCTTCATACTGATTTCTTCTGAGGAGGGGGAAGAAGGAAACAGTGAAGTAAAGATCATTTAGGCTTCTAAATGATTTAAATCTTTTACCACAATAATGCTTTTATGTATGACTTGTTTAATGTTTTTTTTTAAAGAATGAACAATTTGAACAATATAAAAAGCTTAAAGATTACTTCGAGAAGAGCAGGTGAAATATACCTCAAGCACAGTAAGGAAGGTGACATTTCAACTACATTTATTTTATCACCCAAACCCTTTTATGTCCCATATAAGTGAAGAGCACTTTGTTTCTGTTAGTAAAACTTAAAAGAAAAACATCTTTTAAAAAATCTTTTTATTCAGAAATAATTTCAAACTCAAAGAAAAGTTACCAGAATATGAACAGTACAAAGAATACCCATGTGTCATTTACCCAGATTCATCTATTGTTAACAATTTGGCCCATTTGCTTTAGAATCAGCTCTTTCCTCCCCCTTCCCATGTCTCTTACCCTTCTCCATGTGCCTAGTTTGGTAATATTTTCTTCTGAACCACTGGAGAGTAAATTACATGTATTGTGGCCCTTTATTGCTAAATACTTCAGCGTGTGTTTCCTAAAAATAAGGGTATTCTCTCATATAACCACAGCACAGTTACCCACTTCAGGAAATGCAACCACTTTACACTACGGGCCATACTCCAATGTTGTCTATTAGCCCAACAGTTTCTCCTTAGAGCATTTCCCCCACAGCTCAGAGGCGAGCCTCGAGTCCAACACTGCCTTTAGCTGTCACGTCTCCTAGGCCTCCTTTAATCTGGAACTTTCCCACAGCCATTCTTTGTCTTTAATGACAATGACATTTTCTGAGAATACAGCCCTCTTCTCCTTTTAAAAACAGAAGCTTCTTTAATTAGAGTATCTCCGTTGTTTCCTCATGATTAGATTCAGGTTATACTACTACAGAAAGGGCTCTGTGTCCTTGTCAGGTCCTTTGTATCTGGAGGCACAAACGTTCAGCTGCCCCCACCGGGTGATGTTCATTTTGATTACCTGGCCAAAGTGTTGTTCAATTTCTCCACTTCATAGTTACTATTTTTATCTTCCAAGTAATAAGTACTCTGTGGTGAGATAGTGCAAGACCAGGAAAATATCACGCTCCTCGCCCAAATCTCCCTAGAATCAGCACCTCGGATGATGGCCACCTGACTCATGACAGCTGAAACCTGACTTTCCAACACCAGCACTCCCTCCACCGTCACCTGTCCGCCTATGGCGTTCCACCAAAAGTAAAAGCCCTGCAGACTCCCCCACTTATCTATCCAGTTATATAGTCAATATGGATTTCAAGGATTCCTATTTTTTTAAATGATCTATATTACTGTCCTTGATTATTTTCATGCTCAAATTGTCACAAATTTGCCCTGGACTACTTTTAAATTTCTCACTGTTTATCCCTCTGAGCAAATTCTAATAATAGAACTTGCTTATTATGAAAATTCTGTTTGGCAAAGAATCTTACAAGGTTAAAGCATATCTAAACTTCAGCAATAAGACTCAATTATTTTTCCAATTCTCCCAATGAAAACTGAGATATGGAGTCACTCACTGACTTACAAACTTGACCCACCTATCTATATGCATTATACAATGGCCTTAATTAAAATGAGAACATAGTGCAAATGAAGGTCTGCCAACCCTAAGAAGCAAAAATATCTAGAGACAACAAAAAAGTCAACTGTACAAGAGTTTTGCTGGGTCACAAAAGAAATTTGAGAACTTCAGCATAATCCACAGACAGGACCTTCTGTGAGCCAAACAGATTTGTGGCTATAGAGGAAGTGAGTCCACTCTGGGTGAGAATTAGGTTACACCCTTTAAGATACACCTGTGCAAGATCCAAAAGGCTGAGGTCATTTTCCTGCCCCTTTCTGACCCTTCTTGCCATAGAGCAAGGCTGAGGAAACTGGGGTTGTTTCAACAGCAGTGCTCCGGCATCCATTCTCCAGCTTCTCCTACACACAAAAAACTGCAGCTTCCGGACCTCTGAATCACAGCTGCTGCAAAGTGCTGTGAACTCTCACTTCCAGAATCACCAGCCACAGAATACGAGCACCTCCCCTAGTGGGTCAGTTCTTGGTGGGACTGAGGGTCATTCCCCGAGGCCCAGCCTAGAACAACTCCTTCGGCCTTTCCATGCATTTTGTAGACACCTAATTCCCTTCTTAAACTCTGCTGATTTAAACTACCTACAGGAGTTTCAGCTTCCTGCCCTGAAACCTGATGGAGTGAGACAGATGACAGAGAAAAAACAAACAAGATAATATAGAGTGTGATCACATCTAAGAGGAAATAAACAGGATGCGTAATAGAGAAAGAGAGAAGCTGCTTTGAAGATGGAACCTGAGGACAGTCGCACTTGGAACCTGATCTTAAAGTGAGGATGGAAAGTTGAGAAAGAGCCAGTCATGTGAAGGGCTGGTGAAGCCTGCCAGACTGGGAAATAGCTGTGCAGGAGCTGTGTGGTGGGAAGGAACCAGGCATGTTCAAGAAACCTGCCGGCAGCTGGGTGGCTACAGCAGAGGTACCGAGGGGGAGAAGGACAGGAGGTGCACTGGAGAAGCAAGGCAAAAGCCAGACCATGTAGCCCACAGGAAAGAGTGTGGTTTTGATTCTAAATGTTACAGAAAGCCACTAACCAGTGTTAAGCAAGGGAATCCCCTGTATGGATGTTTGCACCGGAGCACTTGGGCTATAGAATGAAGAGCGGATTGCAGAAGGCAGAGGGGAGGATACACGCCCATGACCATGAGAATGAGAAGGTGCTTCGTGGGTTGTGGGGCTGGCAGTGGAGATGGACAGGAGAAAGCAGTATGCAGCAAAAAGCCATGTTCTGCAGCTGGTTTCAACGAGACTAGCTGATGACAGATGTGGAGCCAAAAAAAAAAAAAAAAGTTTCTCTGAGGGGAACAGAAAGGGAAAAATCAAGAATGAGGCAAGGGGAGAGCTTTTTTTGTTGAGCAATGCTATTTTAAATTACTCCCCCAAAGGCTGGTGTTTGCTCTTGAAATAATTATGGGAAGGACAATTGTCCCCAAATTGCCACAATTGAAATGTAATGCTTTCCAGTCTTTAATAAAGATGGGAATTCACTTAAGCACTCACATGTTCCTCAGCAGAGCCTAATCTATTGTCCAGTGAAACCTGCTTTCCCAGACCTTGAGTTCTGACTCGGACAGAGCTAGTATACATCAAAAAGGAGACTCTCATTTAAGTTAAAATGTAACTTCCTCCTCCATAAACCACAAAGGGAAGTAAAAGCAGGTAAGTTTTAAGAAGAAAAAAATTCTTTCTAAGCTAGTAGCTTTTACTTTTTAAATTTCAAATATAATTAGTGATATTATTAGACTTGTAGAGCCTCACACCCTAGTAAAGCCATCCCTAGTGTTCATGAAATCAGAAGAGGTATGCTTTATGTCTGATGAAAAAGAACTCCATGAATCTCAATTTCTCTATTTTGAAAAGTTGGGAGGAATACCAAATGTCATTACTATTAAATAAGCAAACTGTTAGATGTGACTGCTTCAGGCTTCTAAAAGCATTGCACATATGAATAAATTATAATCATTCTCCTTTTGCAAATGCTCCCCAGCTAGACTGCATAAGTCATCTCTCCTGGCCCCTCTGCAGGGTCAGGAAGCTAGGGCTCCAAACAGTCCTGCCTGTGGTTACCTGTCTTGAGCCAATTCTCCCTAAGAACACCTACCACTGTTTGTATCTTTAAAACAAAACCTTCCCTCCCCAAATTAGATCTTAAATTATTATCAGCAAATGACTATTTAATATCAAGATGTTCAATATAGCTAGTTGCAGTATTTGAGACACTCTTACTACGACTCTTTCCTGCCCTGTAAAATTCTAGCCATCAGAATGTACTGATAAGAAGCGAAATCTAAACATAGTTGCTACTCAAATTAATGGTTGCAACTAAGTATATAGTATGCCAGGCACCAGGCGCCAGGGTTATACACAGGGACTCTATGAGGTGGGCATCAGAATCCCCATTTGACTGATGAGAGATGAAGTTCACAGAGAAATTAAGTAACCTGTTCAAGGTCACACTGCCAGCAAGTAGCAAAACCCAACCCATGTCTGCTAACCTACAAGTCCACCCAAGTTCTTTCCTCTCTCCCACATGCCTTCCTAGGCACAGACATGGTAAACCTGCAATTCAGGGGTGCCTGACACGAGGCTAATCTTGTTGAACTCCTTATCCTACTTGAGACTTTAGCTATGGTGACAGTCCCTTTTATTCAACTGTTAATGGCTTAGAAATGCAATTGCCTGTTCATCCTTCTAGTAAGAAGCTAAACATATCAGATAAATAGCAACTGCCTTGGGGAGTGAACTAGAAAAATCAGGGGAAACCATCACCTATACACTCTACACATCTCCTTTATAGCAAATGGGACAAATTATTCATTTCGGCGGGTAATTTACACAGCCCTCAAGCCTCTCTTCTGATGATGGGACAGTGTAGGAGCCCAGTCAAGCACTGACCCAAATGTACCCTGCTCTCCAGCCTTGCTTTTTGATACGTAACATTTTTGCTTTGTCCCCATAATAAGACTATAAATTAATTTTTCAATTAATTTAAGTGTGAAAGTATATTGAGGTACAAGCAAATGGGCAGAAGGAATCTTAATGGGTGATGAAAATGCTCTTAAATTGACTGTACTGATGGCTGCACAACTCCATACATTTACTAAAAATCACTGAATTGTACATTTAAAAGGAGTGAATTTGTGGCATGTAAATTACACCTCAATAAAGCTTTGCTTAAGTATACTGACATAATGCTAATAGATTCTAGAGGTAAATTCTTTCTGGTTGAAAGGATAAAAATATCATACTGTTAGAAAGCACTAATTCCCTGGCTGCTTTCTAGGGGAGAAAAGGCCACCACCCTTTCCTTTTGGTACACCAGGGCACCTACATCCCATCCCTGCTGGGCACCATGGCACATATGCCAAAAGAGAAATATTTCTCCTTCTAGGCAGCCAAGAATGTTAAATAGTTATTGAGCACCTTCAAGGGAGGGAAGAAAGGAACAAATATCTGGAAAGGCTGGAGGAGTGGCACCCAAGGGAGGTCTTAACTGCTAAAGAGAATTGGCCAAGAGAGGGAACAGCATGTGAAAAAGCTAGGAAGTGAGCAAGGACTTGACCTTTTGAAAGGAATGTATAGATGGGGATCTACAGCACTTCAGCATGGTTGATGCTAAAGATCATGTTAGGAATGCAAACTCCCGGGAGCCACACCAGACCTACTTACTGAATAAGAATGGCTTGTGGTGGAACCTAGGAACATACATCTTAATAAGCCACCCATCCCCCTAACCCACCTCTCTATGCTCACCCAAGTCTGAGAACCAGTGAGCTAGATCCAGACAGAGCAAGGCCTTATATGCCACTCTAGCATGTGAACATAGTACCTCAAAGGCTGTGAACAGATTTTTAAGCAGCAAGCTGAGAATGGACTTGAACTTTACAAAGAGCAGTCTGGCACAGCACATTGTTTTGGGGCAGAGCAAGAACCCCAGAGCCTACTCCAGGGCTCAGGCATGCATAGGCCTTGTCGTCTCCTTTACCCTTTGAACTATTACACTATGTAACTGAACACAAAGCTGCCTTTTGCAGGTCAAATTCTCCAACCAACATCTAGGCACTCAGGAAAAAACTGTAAGAACAATGATGACATCCACTACTGTTAAAAAGGAGAACTTTCCACACATCAAAACCAGACATCGAAACATTTGGAGAAACCAGAAGTTACCGCACATGCTATTTATGTGTTGGTGGGCAAAAGCCATTTTCAAAAAAATTAATGACACTGCCACTTCCCTTGCTGACAAATACTAACACTACTCTGCTTAAGTAGATGGCCCTATGAGCCCAGGTTTACAACCTTCCTTGGTGGTAAGTGGTTGCCCCTCTTCCTTCAGGGAGGGAAAGGTGTAAGAACTGTAAATTTGCAGAACTGCCCCAGCTGGAGGCCTAGGGTAGCCTGAGAAGTACCTTTATCATCAACCATCAACATCCTATGTCCTTAATAATAGTGCTAAGAGCAAGCATTTGCACTCCACACAGTGAACACGTTATAGGGCTTTAACCTTCACCATAACCCTCAGAAGAAGGTTCCAGTACCTCCAATTACAGTTGAAGAAACTAAAGCTTAGAGATATTAATTTATCCAAGGTTGTATATGAAGGAGCAGTATATACATCTGACCACAGAACTTGTATTATACCACTTCACTGAATGTGCCACACAGATTTATATTTTCTCAGTTTTTGATGCTTATATGAGTATTAAAGAAATAACAGATTTAATTCATAAGCTTAACACACTTTATAAATAAACCTACATATATAACCCTAGAAATCACCTAGTACATGGGTCAGCAAACTTTTTCCATGAAGGACCAATAAGTGTTTAGACCATGTAGGTCATACGTCTGCATCCCCACTGCTCGACGCTGCCACCGCAGTGCGAAAGCAGCCATAAGCAACACCTAAATGAATGGGCGTGGCTGTGTTCCAACACAACTTAATTTACAAAATCAGGCAGGAGGTGTGCAGGCTACATTTGTCCTTCCTGTGAAGTACACTGTCCCCTGACCCAGTGGAAAGGGCACTGTACGTAGAGTTAGCGCACATGGCTGATAACCCTGATTCTGTGCTTGGGCGAGCTGAGTGACCTTGGGCCCATCACTTCCTGACTGTTTCCAGGATGTGTACTTCTGCAGAAGAAAGTTGACTGCAAAAATAAGGTTAAACTATATTTGGATACACTAAAACATTTGTGGCAGATTCTTCATCAAACCCATAAGAAGAGTAACAGCAATACCTTAATATGAAGCATAAAGGAAAAGAGAAGTGGCTTTTAAGAGTACTTCTGTGTGCCAGGTGCTTTGTAAAATAGAATCTTATTTCATCCTCATCACCAATATTCCCATTTTATAAATGAAGAGCATTAGACCAGTTAAAGAACATGGCAGAGGTCACACACTAAGTGAGAAGCCAGGATCTGAACCCAAGCCGGCCGTTCCTCAGAAGCTCAATACTGCTCCATGCTGGGTCTGCTCTTGGCCAACAAATACTTGGTCATTGATTTTGCACAAATGATGACATAGAAGTGCTTCTGAGAGAAGGTTCTGGAGTCAGGCTTTATTACCTTTAGTTCTGAGTGAAAGGACTGTGACTCATGAGCAGAGAAAAGCCCAGGAACCCCAGAACTCTAGGAGAAAGTGTTCTAAGGAAGCAGGAAATGAGAAAAGGACTGAGAAGCTCCTCCAAGAAACCCGGCCTGCTCCTGCTGATCACACCAGGGAGGCGGTGGGTCAGGGAGGGTGTTTCTGTATTTCAGAACTTAGCAGAGGGTAAAAGTCTATGTGATGAAACACAAGCCTACGGAATTATGAAAATGTGTCTGACTCGTCTGTCTTCTTATCCACTGCATTGCAATGCACAGTCATCAGTTTAAACCTGTTCTTTGGAAATGGGGGTGGGAAAGCAGAAAGTGAAACCAAGAAATGTGACCATCATTGCTTCCTTTATCAAAGAAAGAGAGGAAGGGAGGCAGGGAGAAGGGAGGGGGGAAAGAGAAAGAGAGAAAGAAATGGGAAAATATTCCACAAATATGGAAGTATACATGTGGTTGGTTCTCCACTGTCAAAAAAAACGCCTTAACTAAGGTTTCAAGGTCAATTTAAAGCTGCTGGAACACACGCAGCATTGCTCTCCTGCCTCAGCCACCTAACTCTCGCACACTCTGCTCCAGCACAATAGCCTCCTTCACGCTTTGTCCACGCCTGAGCATGTTTCCTCTGCTGCTGCCTCTGCCTCCTGGAATGAAGGTGTGATCGATCTGCTCCCTCACAGCATGCTGAAATTCCACCCCTCAAAGTCCAGATCAAATGTCACCTACTAGATCACAGATGTCAAAGGTGAGAAGAACTTCAGAAAGAGATCATCAGTATCAATTCCTTTGTGTTACCTATAAGGAAACCAAGGCCCAAGTGGGTTAAGTCACACAGCTGGGCAGCTGCAAACCAAGTCCTGCCCTGGGTAGGGACATGCCCTCACCATGATGCGTCAGTGGCAGCCCTGGGAAAGCTCTCTTCTTCTAAGCGCACCAAGCCTGCTTACACTCTCTCTGGACTGTCTCCTACACTTCAGGATAGAGTTGCTTGTTGGAGTCCACATTCCTGACCATCTGCTCCAGGGGGGTTAAAACTATACATTACCCATTGTATTATCCCACTACTTAGATACCCTCACATATAGTGGGCCTTCAGTGGGCTGTTAATAGTCATTGGACAAACGAAATAAAACACCAGAAAACCACGTGCCTCTCCACCTCTGGTGTAGAATTCCTCCAATCAGCCTCCAGGCACACTGCCAGAGACAGCCACCGACCTACACTGTGGATCTCTCCACATTTCTCCTCAGCTTAAACCTTCAAATACACGTACCATGACAGCCACATTTTGGTGTGAAAGATGTGGAATGGCCCTTCCTAACCTTCCAGCATGGTTCCCTGACACCCAGAGCACCACACACTCTCCCTCACCTCCATACTTTATGCCTGCTAGTTCCTCTCCCTGAGAGAAACTTCAAGAATTCCTCCACGCCCAACTCTTTTCTAAGTTCTACTTATCCTGCAAGATTGAGAATTTCTAAAAAAAAAAAAAAAATGACCTCTTCCAGGAAACCATCCCTGACTACCCATCTTCCCCCAGTGAGCTGTCCTCCTCTGCACTCCCAAAGCACCCCTGCATCCTCCTCAGTGGTTCTCAGCATGGACTGTTACTCCTATTTGTCAACACATCTGCCCCCATTCCCACTTAGACCGTAACTTAGGATAAGAGCTATATTTGCCTCTCTAGGACCTACCGCAAAATCTAACACATTAAATTCATTACAATCAATAACTCTTCTCACTTACTAGTTATAATCAGACCCAACAAATATATATATACATACATATGATATATATATCATTTCACTAAAATATTTTAAAACATGTAGGCCTTATGTATATGTCAGAATAATCAGCAATACACTCAAGGGGACATGTACCCAGATCGCAGCAGAAAAACATTTACTACATACCCACAGTCTTTAAATAAAGAACTTACGATGAATAATGGCATGATGAGCTGCCAGGCATTCAACACTTGAGGAGTCCCTGTGAAGAGCTGTCGTGACCCACCCAATTCAGCCAACTAGCCAGAGTAGCTCTGAGTACATGACCAACTTTCATGAAGCACAGGCGTAAGAGGGGAGCACTGGGGGCCAACAAAGGTGTGACAAAGGAAAAATCTCCCTCAGCAGCCTCACAAGTGCCCAAAGAGTCCCCAGGTACTCAACCTCTGTAAAGTGAGCATACAGTGGCTTCAGGAGACCCACCTGAGATGGCCACTGGGGCACCTGGGACTGTGGGTGAGGGAGCTGTCAACAGAGGGCTAGATGGAAACCATGAGCCTCACAAAATTCTCAGTATCAGATTCGCATTGTGGATAATTAGCAACAGCACCCAAGAGCAGGGAACTAAGATAAGAAGGTAAACTAGCTGACTCAAGGAAGAAGTAATACCTGCCCAGGGAAGCATACATGCACTACTGGACTTGAATGAAAGGAAGGGGGTTTCCAGGTATGGAAGGAGGGAAGGGAAAAATGTGAGCAGCTTTCACTGAGAAAGTAGCATTCCAAAAATAGATGAGATTTCAAGAGATTCAAGATTGAACATTTTGGGGAAATTGCCTATTTGTTAGCCTGAGCAGGAGTTGAGGTTGATAGTAAGCTGATATTATTTTTTCCCCTCACTAACCTGCACAACCAATCACAAACACTTTCTAGATTTCATCCACTCATAAAAAATGGCCATGCTCCCGCAATGAGTCACAGTGAGCCACTGGGTGAGTTTCTTCCGCATGATGTCTGTCCCCATCCTTACACTTCTAGCTTCTCCCTGCTCCCTACCCTCCCCATGCCCTTCACCTTCAAACAGCACCCCAGGCCGATTCCTCCTCTGCATTCATGGGGAAGTCCCTCAAGTCTGGCCTCCTCTCCAACCCCACAGCCTCTGCTCCAGTTCAGGCCTGACCACCTCCCACATTAACTGTTACGACAGCCTCTTGCCCTTCCTGTTGCCTCCTCCACAGTCTGGCTGTGTCAAGTTCACCAGATTTATCTTCCTAAAATAAATAACCTACCACACTTTCCCCATTAAAAAAACCTCCATCGCAAGGATGTAAAGTACAGCATACAGAATATAGTCAATAATATTGTAATAACTATGTATGGTGCCAGGTGGGCCCTAAAAATATCAGGGAGACCACTTTGTAAAGTTATGAATGTCTAACCACTATGCTGTACATCTGAAACTAATACAAAATAATATCCAAGTACTTTTGATTAAATTAAAAGAAAAAAGTCCAGATTCCCACATTTTTAGGAGCTATAACCCAAACCCCTTAGCATGACATCCCAGACATGTGATCGAAACTGGCCTCACCAGCTCTCTCACTTGTTCTTTAAAGTCTTTGCCAGCCCCTAAACTAGGGTGGTCAACCATCCCTATTTGCACCTGCTGACTTAGGGCAATTACAGAAAGCACACCATTTACTCTCATATCCTGCTATGACGATAAATTCTACGGCCCTCCTGCATAAAACCTACCCCGACCCAAAGACAGAACTAGTGATTTGTGTAACTGTGTCTTTTGCTACAGAGTGTCCCTCCAGGGCAATAACGCCTCCTTGCCTTAGTGTGCGCTTCCAGCATCTAAAGACTGTTAGCACCTAAGAAGTGCTCAAGGAACACTGCTGGAATGAAAGAATGAAGGTGATTCTTAAAAAATTGTAGCAATCAACCTGATCTAAACTTCATCTAAAATTCCAAAGAAAAAGGTTTCTAAATCAGAATTAGACCTAAAAAACCCTGGGCCAAAAAAGCAGGCCATGGAAACATTTTGTCACATAAGCCATGTCCTTCCCTGACCCAGTGTTTCTCAACTTTTTCTCACTATTGACCCCAAAGAAGTCTTTTTACATTTTTTCCTAACTACATTTTTTCCTAACTACAACCCCCATGCAATTTCAATAGCACAGAGATATATCTGTGCTTTATACAAAAATGAGCAAGTACAACTTTATACGTTTTGTTCAATAATAGGTTTGAGTGACTAAATAAAATTTTTAAGTTAAATTAAATTTTTAAAGCTTTAACATTTAACTTTGTTTTTATTGTATTTGAGTAACTTTTAATGGAATTTTAATATAAAATATAATGTATCAATTTACATATGCAAATTACCGATTCCTGCCTAATAGAAAAATCAAATTTTTAAAAGACATTCAAAACTATTATTTTTCCAGAAAAGATAAAACAATTAAAAATTATCTTAAGTTATTTTAATAAAATTAAATAACTTAATTATAAGTTAATAGAGTTAATTATAAGTTAAGAGTTAATAAAATTAACTCTTCTTTCATATGAGAAAATAATTTTTAACTTAACTAGCTGCTAGATAATCATTCACATATTGACGATATTGTCTCTTTTTAGTACTTCCTGACATAATTATTAGTGGGCTGAATAATTTTAATAGGATTAAACAATAAAATATAAACAAAGTATTTTTTATGTAACTCTCAAATCCCAAATAACACAAAAGCACGGAGGGCCAAACATAAGCAACAAAGTAAGTTAATGGTAGCCCCTAAGTATGAGGAGGTCACCAAGAGAGATACAACTTCAAGATCGAGCAATGAATGATCCCTCCAGCCACAGTCATTTATTTGCCATAGGTTCGTAGTGTTGACCTTGCATAATTTCTGTATATCTTTCATGAATTCAATGTCAAAGTTGCTCATGTAATTCCCAAGAAAACGCAATGAGGTAAATCTAAATGTTAAGAAATAAGATTGTGGCCCTGGCTGGTGTGGCTCAGTGGATTGAGTGCTGGCCTGTGAACCAAAGGGTCGCTAGTTTGATTCCCAGTCAAGGCACATGCCTGGGTTGCAGGCCTGGTCCCCAGTTAGGGAGCGCACAAGAGGCAACCACACATTGATGTTTCTCTTCCTCTTTTTCTCCCTCTCTTTCCCTCTGTCTGAAAGTAAAATAAATAAAATCTTTTAAAAAAAAGAAAGAAAGAAATACGATTTTGTTAACCAAGCTTTGAAGGACCACACATCATGGTAAAATCTAAGATGTTTTTGCTCCCCTCCAAAATCAATTTTGCCACCCTTGAGGTTGTAAGTCCTAACCTCTGTAGTCTCACATTTACCCTCTGGAAAAGAAAAACAAAAAACATCAATTTACCTAAGAAAACACCATATCCCACAGCTACCATGAGAGCTCCTCTACTACCAACATCTCTTTGGTTACATTGAGAAAAAAAGAGATCCCCATATTACTAGCCCTCCTCCCTTCCAAAAAGCGCAGACTTTTAGAGCTGGAAGAACACTTAGGGCTCATCCAGACACTCTTTCATATGAGGAAACTTAAAAGAGCCCTAACATATTGAGACCTGCTCCAAGCCACCCAGTTATGGACAAGGCACCTGTCTGCTTAGTTCACTGTTGTGTCTCCAGGCTAGCACCAGGTTTGGCACATAAGATAGGCAGATGTTTGCACACATCATGAATAAATGGCTATGGAGCAAATTAGTGAAAGAGCTGTGAGCCCAGTTCACCTAATTCCTAGGTTACTACTTTTCCAGCTACACCTTTTACTTCCTTAGAATATCAAAGAGTAGCCACAAAGATTATCAAATTAAGTGTTCAAAAAACTTCTCAGTTGAAATAAGCTATTTTAGTTCCCACAACCAGTAAAGTTGAAGAGCAAAGTCTTTTCCACTCATGTGTAGAGCACTTCAGCCCACTGAAAGTTAAGAACTTTCTACAAATAAGGGTACCCAGTCTATAAGGATACCTAGTCTAACTTGCTTACCTTGCGTTGAGCTCTTTTCTCAAGTTCTTGTACATGTCATATCTCCCTATCCTGAAAACCCTGGAGAGCCAAAACTGTGACTTCTCTTTCTAAGGCACCTACCAAGTTTAAGCACAGAGCAGATATTCGATAAATGTTGTGAAATTTATACCAAAGGAAATGGTACACCATGAGATACAAACGTGGACTTGGCATGAACAAAAAATTATGTTTGTACTTGTACTTGACTTATGTCTTAGGACCAGTATAGTGCCTAACATGTAAGAGACACCTAATAGTTATGGAATTTAAAAAGTGAATGCAAGATATGCCAAAAACTGAGAAATTATTAAGCAACATTTCTTCTGCAGTCATTCATTCATTCATTCAACAAATTATGTATTCTCAACTAATCTGTACCAGGCACTCTGCCGCTCTGAAACCTAACTTCCCCCACAGCGCTAGAGCCCCTCTCCCTAGCTAATCCATCTCAGTATGTCAGTTCATCTTGCAGGCAATGGCATAGCTAGAATGGCCATATGTCTCAACATGCCCAGGACAGTCCCAGTTTACAACTATTGTCCAAGTGTTAACTATTAATGGTATCCCCTTTCTCTCTCAACAATACCCTGGTCTAGACAATTACACAGCCCTAAGTGCAGCAATTTTTTTTTTCCCAACAAGCAGACTAGGGATTCAAAATTTCACTCCACATTTACTAGCTACTCTTGGTCTTGTCGTCCTAATTTATAATATGAGCACAATACTGATTAAACTAAATGGTTATATGGAGAAGCAATTGGGGAAAAGACTAGAACATCAGATTGAGGGCACATCAGAGCCTTGCATGCCAGGTACGTGGATACTTAATTCAATACACAACCAGGAGTGATCAAAACCTTGGCCACTAGAGTGAATGTATGGTCAAAGCACCATAAAAGTGTTACTACCCTGTTTTTCAGAAAAGAACTAAGGAATGAAAAACAGCTGGATCTGTGACATACCAAAAAGACAGCCTAAAGCTATAAAGAAAGATCGTCACAGATGAAAACAGCAACAAATGTAATATTTCATCATTTGCTTTTACAGGTGGTTTAAAAGTTTCAACAACAAACAGACGAAGTTGAGCAAGCTCTAGTTCACTGGTCTGTGCTCTTGGTGCCTTCATTGGAAGGCACAAGCTGTGAAGAAGGTTCTGGACCACGCGTTTTGCTCTCTTGTCTGCCAGTCGTATAAAGGAGATGTAGGTTCGGTTTTTGTTTTATTTTCATTTTAAGAGCTATATTTAAAACACAGTATTCATTGCCAGGAGTTTCCCGACACTGAAGAAATGAATGGGAATCCTAACACGCCTTCTCCAGATCTTCCACTATTGCATCATTTGAAACTAAGCCTCTCAGGCGGCGACTTGTAAAATTCAAGTCAGGTAAAATGGCAGCAGCAGCACCAGCAGTTGTGGGTACTGCTACGCTGCCGCCGGCCTCAACTTCAGGCTCCAGAGAGCGTCTCTCCCGGGCTGCCAAGCGCTGAAAAGAAAAGCCTATAAATCAACAGGTCGGGTGCGCCCGCCCGAGGGTGCCCAGACTCCGGCGCGCCGGCCAGAGGAGGAAGTGGCTAATTGCTTACACACAGCTGAGACCACAGGATGCCAGTTCTCAGAGCGCCTTCTCCCTGTCTAGACCACCGACACTGGGAACCTGCTCGGGAAAGGCCCGGGCCCAGAGGACGGAGGGGACAGGACCGGCACCCCGGCAGCTGCTGCGGCTCCCTCGCGTTCGGGCCCCTCGGCAGCCGCTGCCCTGCCAGCCCGTGCAGGCACCCCTGTGGCTCCTTCCTCCCGAGTGTCCCCCTCCTCTCAAAGACTGTAAGCCTTTCTGTTCTGACGCCAGGAAACGAGCAGAGAAGGTGAGACTCCCAGCTCAAGACACGACTACACAAACGCCGGATGGCCAGTGTAGGGACTTCGGGATCAGACCTCAAAAAGCCTGACGTCCGAACAGCTCGGAACAGCTCAGTATTGCGGGCCCCGCGCCACCGCGCCCTCACACCCATCCCGCCGACCGAACGTACTGTCCTCCATCCCCACAACTCCATGGTGCCGGCGCCCCGAACTTCGGCGCCGCCTCCGCTGCGAGCGCCGCGCAGACCCTCCTCACTCAGGAGCAAACAGACCTCCCTAAGACGGGTACACCCACCCGCAGTCCTTGCCTCTCCCCTCCAGGCGCGAGGCTGCTCGTCCCAAACTGGGACTAAGGGGGCGGAACCTTGGCCATCCCCACCGGGCTGCAGAGGAAGTGCCCGCGCTCCCCACTGTCCAGTACCTCGTCCGCTTCCAGCTCTGCTCCGTTTCCTACGAGCGCCATGTTCCTCCTCCGCTCGCCACTACCCAAAAACCCAGCAGGGAGCTTAAAGCCAACCTCGTTTCTCCGTTTGGGGCTCAGACCAGAACCAGTGTGGGTGGAAGGGGGAGGCCCCGCCCTCCCGCCGGATCCCGGGCGGGGCCTGAGCGCAGCTTAAAAAGCTCTTTCCCCGCCCCTGGCGCCCGCAGACCTGCGGAGCATCCATTTCCCGAAGGAGCACGGGTGCCCCTCCTTGCCATAAGCTCCGCCCCCACAGGCCTCGCCCCACCCTCCCAAAAGGTTCTGACCGGTTCAGCCAATCAGTTTCCTGCAACGAGTCTCTGCCCCCTAGCCCGCAGCCGCCAGGGACCCCCACGTGGGCGGGGTCACCCAGTGGGCGGGGTCACCTCGCACACAAGACTTCGCCGGTTAACCCGCACTGGTAAGGTACCTGAAGGTACCGGCTTCCAACACTTTGCAGAGGGGTTGTTGCTCCCCTGGAACGAAGAGTGCCGGGTCGACAAGGCCAAGGTCAAAGCCTCGCTACCCCTGAGGCCTAAAGAGCGTCCACTTTGTTCTTGGGCTGAAGCCAGTCTTCCCTCGCAGGTGGACACTGCGTCTTACAAACGGTGTGGCCAGAGTGTCTCCTGTCACTGTCACCAACCACCTAGAGGCTTTTGTCATATCACCTTGCCCAGGCACTAACAAGGTCAGTCAGGGGCATCATCTTCAGAAACAGGGATGCTGTGTTTGCTTCTATGTAAGTTTGAAAACTAGAAGAAAAACCAAGGCACGTATTTATACTACTTAGTGCTTCTCTACCTTTTCCTCCAGCATCCCGCACTGACTCCTTTTTAGCCCCAAACATATGTGTATTACTTGTGCTTAAACTATAAGGTCTATGAGCGTAGGGATGCCATCTACTTCAAAGCTGTACACCCAGCACCTAGAACAGTGCCCTGCATGTAGTAGGTGCTCAACAAATACTCGTGTCCTGAGTTTAGATATTGTTCCTTGCACCCTGGCTGGTGTAGCTCAGTGGATTAAGTGTGGGCCTGTGAACCAAAGGATTTCGGTTCTATTCCCAGTTAGGGCACATGCCTGGGTTGCAGGCCAGTTCCTGGCAAGAGACGCGTGAGAGGCAGCCATACATTGATATTTTTCTCCCTATCTCTCTCTCTCCTTCCCTTCCCCTCTAAAGATAAATAAGTAAAATGTTTTTTTAAAAAAAAAATTCTTGCTTGCTTCTAACATAAAATAATCAAACTATCCAACTGGTAGATTAAAAGGTATATTGGGGGACGGGGGTATCACTTTTATTTTACATACCATGAAATTCACCAATTTTAAGTGTATATTTAGATGATATGTTTACAAAACATCATCCCAGTCACAATCTAGAAAACTCAAAAATTTCCCTGTGCCTCTTCACTATCAATTTCCTATTCCCTGTCCCTGGCCTCTGGCAACTACTGATCTGCTTTCTACCACCATCATTTGCCTTTTCTAAAATTTCTCATGTAAGTAAAATCATAGAGCGTGTGCTCTTTTGTGTCTCCTCATAAAAGACCAATGGTCATCAAGTGATAATTATAAAAATAGCTAATATCTGTTGAGTACTTTCAATGTGCCAGGAATATGCTAAGCCCCTTGCATATATTGTATTATCTCATTTATTCTTCATAACCCTATGAAATAGGTGCTGTCAACTTACAGGTGAGTAAACCAAGGCTCAGCAAGTTTAAGTAACTTGCCTGAGTTCAAACAAATATTAAGCAAGTAGGGATGCCAGAATCTGAACTTCAGCAGTCTGACTCGAGGGTGTGGCTGGTAACCAAGGCAATGCACTTCCTCCAGGCGCCCTCCCTCTCTTTCTCCCCGTTTCAGCAGAGCAACTGCCTGCACATGTCTATTACACACATTTCCAGTGAGTCATCTTTCCATCCCTTACACTTGATCTACAATTTTAATGTCACTATGTACCTTTATATTAGAAAAATATAATCGTCCCTACCCAATAGAATCTGAAAATGTGGGTTAGATTGTAGTGATGGTTGCACAACTCCTTGAATTTACTACAAATCATTAATTGTATACTTATAATAGGTGAATTTTATGGTTATGTACATTATATCTCAATAAAGCCTTTTTAAAAACTGGTTAACACACCTTCTGGGTATCCTTAGAATCAGATATATGGAGCTAGAAGGGACCTAGAGATCATTTAATTCTACTACCCCTGAAAGTTTCCACTCCTCCCCACAGCCTCTCCTGTTTATACTTCATATCTGAGGCCAGATTTCCTGTCTGGGTCCAGATTCTACTCTCTATTACTCACGCAGGATTCCATTTTATAAAATTTATTCATTCTTAAATTAATATCACATCTTTTTTATATGAAACCATCTCATTGGTGGCTTCTGCCTCCGCCATATACTTTGTTATTACCTTACTTATGAATTTCAACTCTTCAAGTTCTGAAGAGATACAGAAGAGCTTGTCTCTAATTACGGGCATGCATATGTTATAATGAGAATCAAGTCTAACTTTAAAAAAATCTATTCTTATAGATGAAGTTCTGTATGTTATTTCTTTTAATACCAGGGATCAAATCTGAAGCCCTGTGGGTTTCAAACTCACATCACTAGATGTGCAACACTCACATTTCTGAGGAAGCCAATTATAAACACTGAATGAATAAACGTGTTCTAGTCTACTTAAATTTGCTTTGCTCCTGGCAAATCCCAACTTTCTGTTCTTGCACATGTTTGATTTTACAGGATCATGAATCACAAATATAAAACACCTTTTATCAAAGAAAATTAGGATGGATTCATTTTTACAACAAAATTGCCCTTGCCAGTTTGCTGATAACAAACATTGTAGATTACTCAGATATTCCATTTCCCAAAAGTGACTAGCATAGGGATTAAGCAAGAGTAGTGTCTAGATTTTTTTACTTTGAAGGCACATGTACTGGGAGCTATTGGTTTTCCAAATAAATCTAATATTGCAAAAATCTAATCTTTAATATTCTTGAACATGTTATGAATGCAAGGTTTTTGTTGATACCCAATTTAAATAAAAATTGTATTTTTATCATTTGCGTAGTGGAGAGAAAATGGTTTTGCATTTAGAAATGAAATTTTTCAGATATTCATATCCATAAAATAAGTGCTCATTGTAAATCATGGATTTGTCAATGGCTTTGTCTCACATTCATGTCTTAACTCCTCAATAACTTCCCCTTCTAAAACAGCCCCTCCCTCTCTATCCCATGCTCATGTACTCCTGATGCCTTCATAGCACTTACCATTGTCTGACCCTGTCTCATTCATTTACTTGTTCATGGTCTGACTCCCTCAACAACACCCCACCCCTGCGCGCGCGCGCGCGCGCGCACACACACACACACACACACATTCTATAATGCAGGCTCCATGAGGGAAGGAACTTTGTGTTTTGTGTTTACTACAAAACCACAGTGCCCAATACATAATGGATATTTAATAAATGGATATTGAGTAAATGAATAAAATTATTTTAAAAGTTCATAATATACAGAGCATTTTGTTTAGACCTTGGAATGCCAATACTTTAGCATAATGATTTTTTTTTAATGTAGTAAACTAGCTTTAGCCAAATGCCTCAGTTGGTTAGAGTATCATCCCATAAACCAAAAGGTTGTGATTTCAATTCCTGGTCAGGGCACATACCTAGGTTGTGGGTTCAATCCCCAGTAAGGGCCCCTATGGGAGGCAACAGATTGATCACTCTGTCTCTCTCTCTCCCTCTCTCCTTCTCTCTCCCTCTTCTTCTCTTCCCCTTCCTCTCTCTCTAAAATCAATAGACATATCCTTGGGTGAGGATTATCTTTATTTTTTTAAGTATATTTTATTGATTATGCTATTACAGTTATCCCAATTTCTTCTCTTTGTACCCCTCTGCCCCGTAGCCCCTTCCCTCCAGCAATCCTCTCTTTAGTTCATATCCATGGGTCATGCCTGTAAGTTCTTTGGTGTCTCCATTTCCCATACTATTGTTAACATCCTTGTGTCTATTTTGTACATACCAATTATGCTTCTTATTCCCTGTACCTTTTCCCCCATTCTCCCTCTTCCCCCATCCCACTGATAACCCTCCACGTGATGTCCATTTCTATGATTCTGTTCCTGTTCTAGTTGTTTGCTTAGTTTGTTTTTATTTCGATTCAGCTGTCGATAGTTGTGAGTTTATTGTCATTTTAATATTCATAGTTTTGATCGTCTTCTTTTTCTTAAATAAATCCCTTTAACATTTCATATAATAAGGGTTTGGTGATGATGAACTCCTTTAACTTTACCTTGTCTGGGAAACACTTTATCTGCCTTTCCATTCTAAATGATAGCTTTGCTGGGTAGAGTAATCTTAGTTTTAGGCCCTTGCTTTTTATCACTTTGAAGACTTCTTGCCAGTCCCTTCTTGCCTGCAAAGTTTCTTTTGAGAAATCAGCTAATAGTCTTATGGGAACTCTTTTGTAGCTAACACTCTCTTTTTCTCTTGCTGCTTTTAAGATTCTCTCCTTATCTTTAATCTAGGGCAATGTAATTATGATGTGCCTTGGTATGTGCTACCTTGGGTTTAGCTTTTTTGGGACTCTCTGAGCTTTCTGGGCTTCCAGAAAGCCTATTTCCTTTGCCAGATTGGGGAAGTTCTCCTTCATAATGTTTTCAAATAAGTTTTCAATTTCTTGCTCTTCCTTCTCTCCTTCTAGCAGCCCTGTGATTCGTATGTCAGCATGTTTGGAGATGTCCCAGAGTCTTCTCATTCTCTCCTCATTTTTTTTTTTAATTCTTGTTTCTGCATTCTTTACTGGCTGACAGTTTATTTCTTCCTTATGTTCCAATTCATTGATTTGAACCCTGGCTTCTTTCCCTTCACTGATAGTTCCCTGTGGATTTTTCTTCATTTCACTTAGTGTAGCCTTCATTTCTTCCCTTATGCATTTGCTCTACTCAATAAGACCTCTGAGCATCCTTATCATCAGTGTTTTGAACTCTGTATCTGGTATGTTGGCTATCTCCATTTCACGTAGTTCTTTTTCTGTGGTTTTGATCTGTTCTTTCATTTGGGCCATATTTCTTTGTCTCCTCAATTTGGGAGCCTCCCTGTGTTTGTTTCTGTGTATTAGGCAGAGCTGCTTTGACACCCTGTTTTGGCACACCTATCATTGTAAGAGGCAGAGCCTTAGGTGTTCACCAGGGCAGGGCAAACCGCTTTGCAGCTTCGTGGTGCTGTATGTGGGGGGGGCAGGGCCAGAAAGGGAACAATGCCACTTGCTCAGCTCTTGCCCACGTCTAGTCACTTCCCCTACTTTCCCCACTTCCCATATGTAACCAGCACCCTTCTGGCTGCTGCCCTGGTGCTGATTCCTAGAGTGGGTGGGTTTGCGTATGTTCTTGGACAGTGCAGGTCCTTTAAACAGACTCTCCTAAGAGACCTGCGGTTTCTTCTGCTGCCCCAGTCCCCACTGATTTTACAGCCAGAAGTTATGAGTCTTTATTTTCCTGGTGCTGGAACCCTGGGCTGCACAGTCTGGCCTAGGGCTGGGACCGCTCGCTCCCCAGGTGTCCCTTCTGATTTTTATCTGCCACACACAAAAGTGGGACTGCTTGTTCCTCTGGCCACCTTGGCCACTGCCTCATTGCTGCCACCCCACCACTGCCACCACCTCCTCTCCGCCCCAGCTCCCTATCTTCACCCCTCCTACCCATCTGGATGACTTTCTCCTCTTTAAATCCTTAATTGTCAGACTTCCATAAGTTCAATTTTTTGGCAGTTCTGGTCATTTCTTATTTTGAGGTTAGCTGTGATCCTTCTTAGGCTTTGTGAGGAGGTGAAGCTTGTCCACCTGTTCCTCCATCTTGACTAGAAGTCCCTAGGATCTTATCTTTAAAGATTAGCAGAATAGCATGCAAAGATGTATGTGCAACCTTTTTAACACTAGCACTGTTTTTAATTTTTTTAATTGTGTATTAACTATCCAATAGGGAAAGATCCAAAAGTTTGATGTAACACTATGTTGGAAATAATTTTTTACAAAAATAACATCACTGGTTGTTTTTTGAGTGGTAGGATTTACAGTTTTTGTTACTTTCTTCTCCATGCATTTCTCTGTTGTTTATATTATTTTACAATGAACTTGTATCACTTTTAAAATTAGAAAAAATAATAATACAGCTTATTCTCATTATACATGGTAGTTATACTCTATAAAGTTGCCACACTGAAGTAGCAAATGGGAGAAATAAAGAGTTAGTTTCCTGCAGGCTTCTGGTCACATTTTTTTGTCAATTGATCAATGCATAACCTTGTCATACATGTGTTTTTATTTAAAGACATATTTTTATTTAATATATAGTCAACTCATCAACCCTGAATTCACAACAGCACAGTACTCATGCCCAAACAAAGCTTACCTATACACGTATTTTATTCTGTAAGGCACAGCACATCCTTCTTGTACTTAGGAACTAGACAACACTTCTACACTATGTTTGGAGGCCATTTTAAGCAGTAAATTCACCAACAAAAAGCACATAAATGTGGAAAACATGGACTAAATAGACTACAAAAAGGACACTGGTTTACAGCATAAAAGTCAAACAAGAAGGCAGAGCATCACCTTGTTGGACCTCAGCTGGGAACATCAGTGGCAGATGACTCAGAGTTTCCACCACATTGCACACTATGATTTAGAACATGTAACACTGAAATTCTCAAATTGTAATTTTAGAATGTCATAAGGTTAAAAACATTACTCTAATACTAATGTATCATGGACACATGCTGAAAATATATTTAATTCATTGATAAGGGAACCAGCAGAATAGTGATGCTGGCTGAAAGAAGCATAGGAGAGACCTCGAAAGCCAAAAGTATTGATTTGGGGGTTACAATACATTTTAGCAAGTAGCTAAATTCAAAATAGCAAATCCATAAATAATGAGCACTAACTAAATCACTATTTTCACCATTGGAAATTGTAATAGAAAAACTTTTTTTTTCAATCACTCATGTAAATTTTGCCTAGGGATGATTTCTCATTCATCCCTAGATACCCAAGAGCTAGCTAAGTACCTATGGTATGTGCCTAATAAATCTCCTTTGTCTCCGTCACCCACTTCTCTGAACGACAAACTTCAGGGCATACAAAGATTTGTCCTCAATCCTGTAACGAAGTTCTGCTGCTTGGAGATCACCAGGTAGAAGCATGAGCCACTAGAGGGGACATCTGTTACTGTTTTTAGGCACCAAGCATCTAAAACTCTGACTGTATTCACAGATCTCCCACCTATAAGGCAAAATTTACCTCTTGTTTGAAAAGCTAAAATGCCAGACTTGCTTCCTCTGCCTCCTTTGTAGTTTGCTACATGGGAACTACATGCCAGGATACAAACTATGACCTGGGTTCCAGCAATGAATTCAAAGCTTTCAGCTGTACTCCCATGACCCACCATGCCCATGTGCAGTAAGCTTCTAAAATTAGTCAAAGCTTTGGGACTTTGGATTACTTTTACATTATTAGCAAAATGTTACCAAATGTAAAATCCAAACAATATATATTGTTTTCTTTCCTTTCCTATTGTTGGGCTGTGCATGTGTGTACATGCACATGAATATGCATGTTTCTATTTTCTTTTGTTTTTCGCCTCATGTATCAAAGCCTTGGAGACTTGCTGTCTTCCAAGATGGGACGAAGCTCCTGTATCAGCCATTTTACTTCCACATCATTTCTCCCAATCAGCCATGCCTTTGGAGAGTCTCTGGCTTCACCAACTTGCGAAGCGAATCAATGCTTGCAGATTTAATCTACGTGTTACTGTGATGGGGGCTTCCAGAGAAATTGAAATGGACACAGATTTTGGGCTCCTCCACAGTTTGTGAAAGGTAGCAGATTTATTAAACAACCATCTCCTCCACTAGGTTGTGAGGGATTCTACGACCTGGACTGCAAGTTATTGATGCCTGTCTCCGCAGCACCCAGCAGTGTTAGGGACTACATGATAACGGACTCTGACTCCAAGTTGTTCAAATCGAATGGAAACTTAAAAGTGGCATATGACTAACCAAAATACAACACAGGGCGTTTGGGCAAGAGGACTTTGGTATGTCAAAGAAGGAAGTAATTTCATCCAGCTGAATGGACAAGAAATCTTTACTACGGAAGTAGCTGTAAGAGAAAAAAAAAGGGTGGGGTGGAGCTGGGGTCAGGAAATGGCAAGCAGAGAAACTACAATAAAAGAAGACCCCAAAAAGTGACTTTTTTGTTTTCAATCTTAACCATCAGAAAAGGAGAGAACATTCTTTGTTTGGAAAAATACTTTGGTAAGCTACTAAAATGAGGGTGAGAACTTCAAGTTCGTGGGTGACTACATGGCCCAAGCAAACATCATGACCCCTACATTGCACTGGGTGAGACAAGGAGGGGAATCTGACACATAGCTAAGTTAAGGGACCCGCCCATATTACACTGGAACACACTACGTATTTTGGGAAATGGCAAGGAGTTCAAAGAAGATGCAATGCAGGTATTGTCTAGGTGTGTCAGGGAAAACAGTCTAATAATATAAGTTGGGTCCATATCATAAAATACAAAATGCTGTAATATAAAATTTGGAGGGTTTTTCATACTAATACCCTCAGACCACGGCTCTTTTTCTTAATGTTCCCACTTTCGCACTTTTCTTTTAAAGTTATATCCTATATACACTTTACCCAGTTTCCCTCAATGGTAATATTTTGCAAAACTGGTACAATTCAATGATATTCAGATTGTCCCAGTTTCATTTACGTGTGTGTATCTGTGTGCTTTGTTTGTTACAATGTTATCGCATGTGTAGGTTTGCGGATCCATCACCACAGTCAAGATATGGAGAAGCTCCGACACCACAAGGAGACTTCATGTTCTTTTTATAACTATACCACCTCCCTGCCATGCCACACAGCCCTGACCCTCCCACCTCTCTCACCCCGAGCAACTGGTAATCTGTCCTCCATTTCTAAAATCTTCTCATTTGAAAATATTACATAAGCAAGATTGTACAGTATGTAATTTTGGAGGATTGACTCTTTTCACGCAATATGATTTCCTCATGATTCACCCAAGTCCTAATCATGGTTCAGTTGCTGTTAAACAGTACTCCAGGGAATATGCACACCACCATGCATCTGTTGAAGGAAATCTGGGTTGTTTCCAGTTCTGGCCATCACAGATGAAGTTACTCTGAACATCTGTGTACACATTTTTTGTGAACATAAGTTGTCATTTATCTGGGTTAAATGCCTAAGAGTACAAGAGCTGACTCATGTATCAGTAATAAGTGTGTGTTTCATTTTAGAAGAAATGACAGCTGTGTCACTTCATGTTTCCATAGCAATGTGGGAGGGATCCACTGTCTCCACACCCTCACCAACATTTGAGTGACCCTATTTTTTTAGTCTAGCTATTCTGACAGGTATATAGTCATAACTCACTGTAATTTTTATTTGCATTCACCTAGTGGCTCATGATGTTGAACATCTTTTCATGGGTCTATCTGCCCCATATATTTATTATTTGGTGAAATATCTGTTCCTGCCTTTCCCCATTTTCTATTACAGTTGTTTATATCTTTACTGTCAGGCTCTGACAGAATTTTAGATACATGTCCCTTGTTGGATATGAGTTTTACATGTAATATTTCCTATTCTATGGTTTATATCTTTAATCTGTTCACATGAGCTTTCACATAATAAATTTTTAATTTTGACATGTTCAGATTGATCAATTTTCCTATCATAGATCATCTAAGAAAGCTTTGCCCAGCCCTCGGTCCTGAAGACATTTTTCTCCTTTTTTTCCCAAAGTATTTGATAGCTTAATATTTAAGTTCATGGCCCATTCTGAGTTAACTTTTGTATTAGATTGAATTTTGTCTAGGTCAAGTTTTATTTTTTTTGCCTTTAGCTGTCCCATAGCTCCAGTACCATTCTTTGAAAAAGACTACCCTTCCCAATATCTTTATCAGACAAAATGGACTTTAAAACAGAGGCTAAAATAAAAGGCAAAGAAGGATAAAAAAATCAATCTAACAAGACAACATAAGCCTTGTAAACATTTATGTACATAATATAGGAACACCTGAATATATAAAGCAAATCTTGATGGACATAAAGAGAGAGAGATTCACAGTTACAGTCATGAAGGGGATTTTAACACCCCATTGACTTCAGTGGAAAAATCCTCCATGCTCTGGCCAGTGTGGCTCAGATGGTTGAAGTGTCATCCCATAATCAAAAGGTCGCCTGTTTGATTCCCAGACAGGGCACATGCCTAGGTTGTGGGTTCAATCCCTGGTCAGGGCACATGCGGCAGCCAACCAATTTCATGTTGATATTTCTCTCTCTCTCTCTCTCTCCCTTCCCCTACTCTTGACTGAGAATAAAATAAACTTAAAAAAAAAGGTCTTCCAAACAAAATCAACAATGAAACAGCAGCCTTAAATGACACACTGGACCAGATGGATTTAATTGATAGTTTTAGAGCATTTCACCTAAAAAAAGCAGAATATACATTCTTTTCAAGTCGACAAGGAACATTTTACATGCTAGGACAAAAAAAATCTCATTAAATTTTAGAAGATTTAAATTATAAGCACCTTCTCCAACCACAATGGTATGAAACTAAAAATCAATTACAAGAAGAAAATGAAAAACACAAAAAATACCTGGAGGCAAAATAACATGTTACTAAATAATAACAGTGTTAACAACAAGATTAAGCAAAAATTAAAAAAATACCTTGAGCAAATGAAAATGAGAAAACAACCACCCAAAATTTATGGGAAACAGAGAAAACGGTGGTAAGAGAGAAATTCATAGCATTGCAGGCCTACCTCAAGATATAAGAAAAATCTGCCCTGGCTGGTGTAGCTCAGTGGATTGAGTGCGGGCCTGTGAACCAAAGGATCACGGTTCGATTCCTAGTCAGGCACATGCCTGGGTTGCAAGCCAGTTCTCAGCAGGGGACGCATGAGAGGCAACCACACATTGATATTTCTCTCCCTCTCTCCTTCCCTTCCCCTCTAAAAATAAAATAAATAAAATCTTTAAAAAATATTTTTAAAAAAAAGATATAAGAAAAATCTCAGCTCTGGGAGGTGTTAGCTCAGTGGATTGAGCACAGGCCTGTGAACCAAAAGGTCTCTAGTTCGATTGATTCGCAGTCAGGGCACTTGCCCAGGCTCCCAGTGGGGGTGTGCAAGAGGCCACCACACATTGATGTTTCTCTCCCTCCCTTTCCCTGCCCTCTAGGAATAAATAAATAAAATCTTTTTTAAAAGAAAAAGAAAAATCTCAAATAAACAATCTAACTTTACACTTAAAGAAATTAGAAAAAGAAAAACAAAGTCCAAAATGAATAAAAAAAGGAAATAATATAGATGGGAGCACAAATAAACAAAATAGAATCTAAAAAAATACAAAGTATCAATGAAACCAAGAGCTGGTTCCTTGAAAAGATAAAAAGATTGACAAATCTCTAACCAGACTCCTCAAGAAAAAAAGAGAGAGGACCCAAATAAACACAATCAGAAATGAAAGAGAAGCAACAACTGACACCACAGAAATATGCAGGACTGTAAGAAAATATTATTAATAACTATATGCTAACAATTTGGACAATCTGAAAAAAATGGATAAATTCCTAGAAACACACAATCTTCCAAAACTGAGTCAAGAAGAATCAGAAAATCTGATCAGACCTATCCCAACTAATGAAATGAAAGCAGTAATCAAAAAACTCAACAAACAAAACTCCTGGACCAGAGTCTTCACAGGTGAATGTCACCAAACACTCAAAGAAGAACTGACATCTATCCTTCTCCAACTATTCCAAAAAATTCAAGAGGATGAAAGACTTCCAAGCTCTTTGCTTTTCTTGAAAACATTGTACTTATTAATGTAGTTCTTTTCTTTATTTTTTTGTTTATGCTATTATAGCTCCAAGCTCTTTTTACTAGGCCAGCATCATCCTAACTTGAGAACCAGATAAAGACAGTACAAAGAAAGAAAATTATAGGCCAGTATCCTTGATGAATATAGATGCAAAAATCTCCAACAAAATATTAACAAATCATACCCAGCAATACATTAAAAAGATCACATACCATGATCAAGTGGGATTTATTCCAGGGATGCAAGGTTGATACAATATCTGCAAATAAATTAACTTGATAACCACATAATCAAAATGAAAGATAAAAATCAAAAGATCATATCAGTAGATGCAGAAAAGGCATTCAATAAAATTCAGGACCCATCCAGAATAAAAACTACCTCTGACTTGGTCAGGTCCCTGTTATTCTGTGTGATAGCCTCCTCTTCCTTCATAGAATTTAACACAGTTCATGGCTTTACATTTATTTGTATAATTATTAATTAACAGTCTCTTCTGATACTGTAAAAGTTTCACAGGACAGGAACTGTAACTGTTTTGCTCAACAAATATATTTTGAATTAGTAACTGAAATCAACTGTCCTACTTAGTTTATTAACATACGTTTACTGAACATCACATTTAGTTTATCGAGAGAACACTAATTAATTTAAGAGAATGGGGAGGAGGAGAGCAAATGCTTATTAAGTACATAGTACATATAAGCAAAAAATAATCTTTATGTACTGTGTCATGTAATTTTATGAGAAATGAGGGTGTCTTCTGTTAATTTAATTAATAAAAGATTTATTAATTAACTAGGACAAGTCATCTCTGGGTGGTGGAATCAAAATAATTTTTATTTTCTTCATATTTCTCTGTTCTTTATCAAAGTTTGTAAAAAAGCACATATTACTTTTCTAATATATTAATGAAAATAATTTAATTCATCAATATATTAATAAGCCTGGTATCCCTGGAAACTGCCCTAGCTTTATTCACCTTTCCTCAATATATGTAATCAAAACAAAATTTAAAATATATGTAAAAATGACATTTTAAATGTTAGTTCTTGAAGAAATAATACAATGTTATGAATTTAAATTATATCTTTAATGATCATTTGTGTCAAATATACTATATTATGATTGAATTATATTACATTAAAAAAAAACACACCCCACCTTTGTAAGAATACACTGAAAAACTCTTAGCCGTGGTTCATTCTGGGGATTAGGATGGGATGATAGTTTTGTGAGTCAGTAAAGAGACTTAATATTCAATTTATATTATCTGTGCTATATTTATATTATTTACTTAAGCACGTATGTTTATTTTTCTTCAAAAATGCATTTGAAGATTATTTTTAAAAGAAACAAATGACCTTGATCCTGTGATCTTTTCTGTCTTTCTCTTATCACACACATTCATCAACACACACAAAAACACACAAACAGCTCTGGCTGGTGTGGCTCAGTGGAAAGGTCCCTGTGTTTCTCTCACATATGGATGTTTCTCTCCCTCTCTTTCTCCCTCCCCTTCCCACTCTTTGAAAATAAACAAACAAAATCTAAAAAAAAAACCCCACAAACACTGCAGCTCAGATGGAGCAGTTCCATTATATATGCCTACTTCAAAAATAATGGGTAACTTCTGCTTCTCAACAAGACAGAGTGACATGTCTCAGATTCATCCATCTACCTCAAATGACTAAAAAACTGTGTGTGTGAAAAGAGTGATTTTCAGTGTGAAAACAGTGATTTTCAGACATTACCCGTCAGGGCAAGAGAGTGGTCCCTGAGAGACAGGAGGCAGCCAAGCCCTGTAATTGCCCAAGCTTACTACCTGGAAAGAGTTTCCAGGCTGCAGCTCAGGGTGAGGGAAACTAGAGGAAGCCCAACAGTCTTCCTGAGTGGAGGAGACAAGCAGAAGCACAGGAAGGCCAAGGTAAGTAGTTTACAGAGCAGACTACTAGAGAGGAGAGAACTACTGGAGAGAAATCTGGAAATCTTCAGAAGAGCCTCCAGGCCTCAGCTAATTAATCATCAGCACTTTGGTGATTAGAAGGGGCAATCTGGGAGATCGCACAGTGGTAGTAACAGTTGATGTTACACAGGACAGAGTAGAAAATCTCACAATTCATCAGACATCAAGTAGAGTACTCAGGAGGGAATTGCCTCGGAAGTGGGGCAAAATTAGCCCTTGACCAAATGCTGCTCTGGTCCTGCTTAACGGAGTTTAAAAGCCAGAGCCGTAAGTATACCAGTGTTTCCAAGTAACGTAACTGTGTCCCAGAGCGAACTTCATCAGTACCTGTACAAGTACCAAAATATACATTAGTATTAACACCTTAATACTAATATGTACTAGTATATATTAATATATTAATGCTAATATGCATTTTAGTACTTGAAAATTTTCAGGCATGCAAAGAAATGGGAAAAATGATCATAATGAGAAGGAAAAAATCAATCAACAGATACAGATTCAAAAATGACAATGATCTTTATAGGCAGGGACATTAAAACAGTTATTGTGTGAAGAACTCGACTAAAGGCAGCTGCTATGGTCTGAGTGTTAGTGTCTCCTCAACAGTCGTGTGCTGAAACCCTATTGCCCAATGTGATGGTGTTCGGAGCTGCCCTTTGGGCGGTGCTTCAGTCACAGAGGTGGAGCCCTCACGATGGGATTGGTGCTCTTGTTAAAGAGATCTCATGGAGCTCCCTTGGCCCTTCTGCCATGTGAGACATGTGCAACCCATGGGAGGCCCTCACCCAACCACACTGGCACCCTGGTCTCAGACTTCTAGCCTCCATGACTGGGGGAAATAAATTTCTGTCATTTATAAGCCACTTCGCTGTGGTGTTTTATTAGAGCAGCCTGAACAGACCAGTAAGACAGCAGCCTTTGAGTGTCTTCAACTTGAATACACTCACACTGCTGAAACATCTGCCTGGATTTAGTCCCCCTCCTTCAATAGGCCAATGATGATTTCAAACTATTACCTGATAAAATCACCTAGAAGTTACTGTCACTGTAGAGCATGAGTCTTAGGCAAAGTATCCGGGAAAGTTTCTTGCCTTCACTTACAGTATCAACATAGAAACCCCTTCTCCAGGTCTTAACATGATCACATTTCTGCCTCTACCTTTTGCCTGAAGGACCACAGACCCCACAACGCCTAACATCTGGAGCCCTGAGTTTACTGTCCGCCACCCCCACCCCACCCTGCCCTACTCTAAGAAGTCCATCTAGCATCACGTGACTGAGTCCAATGTCTCCATTTCACCTTCCTGCCTTTCCTACCCTCACAGGTGTCCCTGAGCCTCCATCTCATGCCCAGTTGCCTATTTCCAAGGAAAGAATCCCCTCCATCAACTTCAGCTTTTTGTAGGCCTCTGGGGATGTAGTGTTCTTCATAACATGTGAGTCTGGTACTTACTTGACTTTCAAGCACTCAACTTGGAAGCACATTTCTGAGCGCATGCCATGAACAAAAGCCAAGACCGCCTGTACCAGAAATGACAAACACTGCCCAAGGGTTGCACAGCGAGGGTCACACAGGGAGTCTATTCATCAAGGGAAGCCTGAATGTATCAGAAATAGGTTACCCTCACTTTAGAAGAAAAAGATAAACTTCCTTAACATTATCTTTAATGTTCACTGCTACCCCAGTTGATGTTGCTAAGGAAGGTTTGCAATGAACAGGGTATGGGTATAGCTGAAGGAGTGGTTTCAGTTAAGTGTTCTGGTTATCCCTCTGACCAACACACTCACAAAATGCCTACATATGTGCAAAATCACAGCCAGGAAGTGTGGAATGCCACACACATGCACATAATTTACACATTTGTGCCTTCATTTTGCTGTTCTGATTTCCACACAGCTTTGTGGGTAGAATTTGTAACACATTGTCCTGAGCAATCTCTTGAAGATAAAAGAAAAAATACAATCACCAATTTGCAGGAGGAGTTTGGCTGCTGATTCAGAGTTAGTCACTCTCCCTGAAGAGAGAGCTCTGTGCTCATTATAAATGGCAAAGCGGTACGTTCTGCCTGCACTGAGTAAACCCAGCCCCCTGTTAGAATCTGAGTGGAAGCAGCAATCGGTGTTACACATGCAGTCTGGGCCAGCTGTAGTAGCTAATGTTGTAGCAGGTGAAGCTCAGTCCTTAACCTCAAGGCTCTTGTAAAATCTTAGAGGCAAAAGAGGAAGGGGAAAAGCCCAGTGGACCCTCCCCTAAAGGTGTGCCTGATGTAGGGATACAGACTACATGTGATTTGAAAATAGCTTGAGTTGGAACCATACAAATGGTAACAAAGGATTTCATTTTTTTAATCTTGAACATTGCTCAGAGCAATTTATTTTTTTTTTTTTAGATTTTATTTATTTATTTTTAGGGAGAAGGGAAGAGAGAGAGAAAGAGAAGGAGAGAAACATCAATTGGTTGCCTCTTGCATGCCCCTAACCAGGGACCTGGCCCACAACCCAGGCATGTACCCTGACTGGGAACAGAACCGGTGACCCTTTGGTTCGCAGGCCGGTGCTCAATCCACTAAGCCACACCAGCCAGGGCAAGGATTTCACTTTAAAGATAAGGACAGCCAGGCCAATGTGGAAATTTGTCACAAGTCATGTTGGGTTCTCAGGTGGAGCAGTGACATTCTTTGCAGTAGCTAGCTTAAAAGTAACCAACAGTTGCTCGGGTGGTTTCTGCCCCGTGTGGCACCTACATCATTAGGGAGCCATGGGCTTCTGTGATTCTGGGTGGGGCAGGGTGGGGGTGACTTGGAGGAGGGAAAGGGCTTGTCAACAACATGAATGCATAACCGGAACATATGACTGATAACTTGCATCATACCCTTTAGGGGTACACACTGTCAGAGAGGAACATTGTCCCAAACACCCTCTTTTTACTTTCTTTCCTTCAGAAGAAAACAAAGATTGGCCTGCTTCCTGGTGTCTTCTCTTTCCCAGCTCCTTGCATGCCCTTAAAATTGCTTTGGAGGTAAAGATGTTCTTATAGGGAGCTCTGTGAATATATGAGAAGTGGCCATAGCCATAAAGTCAGCAAGTGAAACTTCAACAGTCCCTTGCTAACACCAATTTATACTCTCTAGGCAGTCTTGAAGGACTCTATATCTGCCCTTACTTCCCAGCACCTACGACCTCTCAGGAGGGTCTCCTGAATCTCCCAGACACGCCAAGTCAGAACCTGGGAACTTCTACCCAAAGTGTCTCCTTTCCCTGGAAAGTCCTTTGCCCCCACTATTCTACACTTTGGTCAGTTGCCCTTAATCAGTAATACAGAAGACTGGTGTTCTAGAGAATGCAGCATCAGTCAGCTGTCCAATGTTTCTCCAAACCTATGTTAAAAAGTGATGTTTAGGGAGAGCTAGAGTTGATCCATTTAACAACAGGCACCACTGACTGAGCCTCACCGTGACCAGGCACTATGCTAAGTGCCTGCCTGCATTATCGCATTCCAGCCTCACAGTAACCCTTCAAGTTTTCCTGATCCTCATCTGTTTTCTTTTTTATTAATATTTCAAGACATTATAAATGACCTCAAATGATTTGTAGAAAAAGGAGAATGTACAATTTAAAATTAAATACAAGTCATATTTTCTCTATCAGATTAAAAACAACTAATCATTAGACCATGAAGGAATCTTATAGCTCACCTAATCCTCTTAATACACAAGTTCTGATTTATCACTTTTGTTTTTTTTAAGATTTTATTTATTTATTTCCAGAGAGAGGGAAGGGAGAAAGAAAGAGAGGGAGAGAAGCATCAATGTATGGTTGCCTCTCACATGGCCCTCACTGGGGACCTGGCCTGCAACCCAGGCATGTGTCCTGACTGGGAACCAAACCAGCGACCCCTTAGCTTGCAGCCCACGCTCAATCCACTAAGCTACACCAGCCAGGGCTCAAGTGTTTTTTAAAGCTCCATAGATGATTCTGAAACCAGAATTGGGAACCAGTAACTCATTCCAATTCTCTTGCTTTATAAGAAATGAGAAGGAGAAAGATGGTGCCAACATTAACTGAATGCCTACCCTGCTGCTACCTGACTTCACAAAGGAGACTTGAAATGTTGGGATTTTCCCAAAGCATCATAGCTGGGTCGTAACAGAACCGACATTAGGACCCATGTTTCTTTTTTTCTTTTTTTTAAAGTACTTAATAGCTACTTCATCTTTTTTTTTTTCAACATTTTATTTATTTATCTTTAGAGGGGAAGGGAAGGAGAGAGGGAGAGAGAGAGGGAGAGGAATATCAATATATGGTTGCCTCTCGCGCGTCCCTTGCCGGGAACTGGCCTGCAACCCAGGCATGTGCCCAGACTGGGAATCGAACTGCGATCCTTTGGTTCACAGGCCCGCGCTCAATCCACTGAGCTACACCAGCCAGGGCAGGACCCATATTTCTTAAGTTCTGGCTCCCAATTCTTTCCCCTACCTAACTAAAAACAAATTCCTTAGCTAGCATAAGCTTTTCACATAGATGATCACATTTAATTTTTGCAAGAAGAATAAACCACAGCCCTGGCTGGAGTGGCTCAGTGGATTGAGCACTGGCCTGTGAACAAAAAGGTCGCCAGTTTGATTCCCAGTCAGGGCTCATGCCTGGGTTGCAGGGCAGGTCCCCAGTGAGGATGCAATAAGAGGCAACCACACATGGATATTTCTCTCCTTTTCTTTCTCCCTTTCTTCCCCTCTATCTAAAAATGAATAAATAAAATCTAATTTAAAAAAAAGAAAAAGAAACCACAAAATAGGTACTGTTATTATTACTATTTTGGGCAAATGCAGACAGTTGAGGCCACTGCAGACATGATTAGCCTAAAGCCAGTTTGCTAGTACATAGTGAATGCAGGACTTCAATCAAGGGTTTTTGCTGCGTGGTTTTTTGTTGTTGTTGTTGTTGTTGTTGTTGTTGTTGTTGTTGTTTCATTTTAGGGCTAAATTTTAATAGAATCTGAAAGTTTGAACACTTGCACTTTAAACAAATAAAACTTTAAAGTTACTGATTGGTTCAAAATGATTTTATGGAAAAATTTATCTGTAATGAGAAGTTGGCATTGAGTGCAAAGGGAACAACCACTCTTAAACAAAGTGTACATGTTACAGAGCATAAAGAATTTGTCACCTGGGGCAGCAGAACCAAACGTCAGACACTGACAATTGCAGTGGAGAAAGACTGGCTATTTTCAGCCATGGGATGTAAAGTACATGTAGGAAATGGAGTAGCCAAAGAACTTATATGAAACCCATGGACATAAACAATGGTGGGGGGATTGATTGCCTGAGGGAACAGGGGGTGCTGGATAGAGGGAGCAAAGAGGGAAAGATCAGGACAGCTGTAATAGTATAATCAATAAAATATAATTAAAAAAAAGATTGGCATTTTATTGATGAATGGCATCATCCAGGAGAATGGGAAGTTAATGCTCAAAAGCTCGAAATCCCCAGTGGTATGTAGGTTTCAGATTATATAGGACAAAATCACAAGGTACTATGGGTTAGTTTGGGGTTTGGGGTTGTGCTGGGAGCTGATTGGCTGGAGGTGAGGTAAGGGTAATAAATCATTTCTTCAGGTCTTAAGGACAGTTTTGAGGTCTGTTTTAGTGTCCCTCTGTCTAGTTTCACAGGAAAGTACCCAAGGGATTATTGCATCTTTGGGCTCAAGAGCTGAAACATAACTTATATCAGATGTTATCTTTAGTCTGCCAGAGGTCTGGACTGTATGACAGTTAGTTAGGTCCAGGCTATTGTCTTCTGCTGCCTCAGGAGTGGCTGGTTATCTGGGGGAAAGGCTAGGTCTCTGGGGCATGATGGGGCTGGGGGTGGAGAGAGAGAGAGAGAGAGAGAGAGAATTTTTAGGATTTAAAGCTAAATTTAATCAAAGTCATAAGGACCCTCAGTTTCATACAAAGTTTCCAAGGCGGACAGGGCAAGGAAGAAGGGGCTCAGACATCTACAACAGCAGGCAATTTTTCTTCCTCTTTTTGACAGGTGATAGGAAAGAACTGCCGTCTAGAAGCCGTGCTGTGTGAGAGCCTAGCACTCCAGGTGTTTCACAGCACAGATCTCCTCAGCCACGGCTAGGCCTTGGGGACAGGTGATGGCAGTCAGCCCCTTCTCCAGTTTCTCAGTCATGTCTATCAGCCCTAAGATCAAGTTCAGTTCCCACCAGGATAATGGGAGTGTTGGGACAATAGTGTTGCACTTTGGGATACCACTTTGCATGCACATTTTCAAAAGATTCAGGACTTACAAGAGAAAAGCAAACTAAGAATATATCTGTTTGCAGATAGGATAGGGAGTGTGTAATCTGTCATCTTTGAAGGGGTGTAGAACACACCTCCCCAAGAGGTGCTACTTTGGTATGTGAATTATTATGAGCTGAAGGCAATTGAGATCCTGGGGGCTCACAAGAAACTTTTACTTCTCCCTTAAGGAATTTAAATTTTAGGCCTTTCCCATAATAAGTGATTATCAGAGATAATATTTTATTACCTTAGATAGGGCAGAGCAAACATCTTTATCAATAAAATGAAAGGGTGTTTTTTTTTTAAAGAAAGGAGATAAACTCAACATTTCCATTTTGTGGAATAAGGTATGAAGAGAATCAGTTTTCTTATGTGTAAAGTGATGATAGTTGCATCTACTTTACCAGGTTATCATAAAATGCCATAAAGTACCAAGCATTATGCCTAGCACACAGGAATCTCTTTGTCGCTGCCACTCATCTCCCTCCTGCCACCCCGTCACCTTTCCTCCTTGAACACAAAGACCACATCTCTATGGCTTCTGCCTCCCCCCACAGTTGGCCACAGTGGTGAGCATGTAGCAGGGACATGAAAGTACCATCAATGGCCAATTTGATAGATTGGAACTCTCCTCTGGTTTCAGCTTAACTTCTTTTTCACCAAAGATACCAAACCTACAGGTGCTGACCTTTGTCATTTTCTCTGATTGCCACTAGTCATGCAACGAACACAGCTGGTGAAGCTGCTAAACTTCACTGGTAACAACGCCTGCTTGATATGTTCCATTATCATGCCTTGGATGCAAGTGACTAAGAAAAACTCACATATGAGCTGGATAATGACAAGATGCAGACAGGATGTAACGCAGTGCTTCGCCACCCTGGCCACAAACAGAATTGCCTGGAAAGCTTGTTTAAAATACTGATGCCTCCAGAGATTCTGGTCTTCAGTGAGGCCTGGGAAGTGAAAAATGTTTAAGTTCTGCAGATGACTGATATGTAGCTAGGATTTCAAATAACTGATTTACCTGTATACACAAATGAGAAATCCATATTAGCCAGTCAAATTATTTAAGGCAGAAAATCTGTGTCCCTGTATGTAGTATCATTTAGACTAGAACCAAACACTATAGCATTGTGCAGTAACTACAAAGGGGAACTGAAAAAAATATGATATAGACTAGGGTCAACAAATATAGGGCTGCCCCTCCCCAAGCCCACAATCACATCACTCTTCCCCACTCAGTCATGCTCATGCATTCCTTCCCATGACAGCAACTTAGTTGTCACACATTATATTATTGCATAATATAAACACACTCTTAAAGAGCTATTATAAAGACAACACTGATTCAATAAACCTTGATCAAAAACTTACTATATGCCAAGAGTTGGATTTGCTACTAGCAATAAAGATGGGTAACGTGCCATGCACGCCCTCATGCACTCAATCTACCAGAGAAGAGAGAATGTGGAAAGTGCTTGTAGAATGTGTATACAGTGCTATCAGAACAAAGAGAACGAAACAACTATCTATGCCTGGGAGAATCAGGAAGGACAAGGAGAGTTGTCAACTTTGTTAAATCATAAAAAACTGAGTAGGAGAAACTCAGCAGGCTCCCTGCTGAGTTTCTGAACTGAAAGGGCACTCCACTGAGGGAACAGGTACTAACACAGTGATATATGAAGCAGCTGTTATGTTTAGGTCCGTAAGTGATACCGTTAGCATGACTTCAGCCTGGAGAGAGCATGAGGGACTGACCGAGGGTCAGGCTGCAAAGAGGAGCATTAGGGCCTGTGCATGGCATTTCAGTGTTTGGATGGCAGCCCTCACTGTCCAACAGAACTTTGTGATGATGGAAATTACGGGGCAGCCCAAACAAGACAGTGGATGGGCATCCCAAGAGCAGATTCAAAGGAAGGATCTTTGGACCTTATCAAAAGTTTAAGAAATCAGTGTATGCTTATACATTTCAATTTAAATAAAATGTCTAAATTCTGCAAGGGGCAGGGGAGACAGTTAATGATTCTCAACTTTAACAAAATTTGTGTTCATATACCAATCACCAAGCCAGAGAACTTCTTTTAAATTCCTCAACTTAGGATGTAGAGATCCTGTTTATGCCACTGCACCTACCCAGTTATACAGTTTAGTACTACTTAAAAGGAAATCCCAGATCTACCACCTCAGCATTAAACATCTCACTCTCATCCGCTCTTCTCAGACTGGTGTTCAGTCCTCAGACTGCCTTCATTTCGAACCTCCCAGCTACCAAGCTGACCCTTGTGTCCAGTATTTGTCATTGTCTTAAGCTTCAGCTTCAGTGCTCAATCCCATTTCTCTAGCTGCAAACTCAACTTCTCTTGACAGACTCTTTCTCCACTTAGTTTTGCGGCCATGGGAAAACACCCTCCTGCTTTAAAAAATTTTTTTTAAATTTTTAATTCTTACAGGATATGTTCATTAATTTGACAGAGAGAGAGAGAGAGAGAGAGAGAGAGATCTATACAAGAGAGAAACAATCAGTTGCATCTCATACATGCCCCGCCCAGGGATCGAACCTGCAACCTAGGTATGTGCCCTGACAGAGAATCAGGCCCACATCTTTTTGGTATATGGAACAACGCTCCAACCAGCTGAACCACCCAGGCAGGGCACCCCTCCTCCTTTGAGTGGGCTGGAGATGCACCTATCCCAGGGCCACCCTCGTGTGAGGTAATCTCAACAGGCTAGCTCCAGCTTCTGCAGAAGGTCAGAGAAAAAGGAAAAAGGGAATCTAGGCTGGTGCTCAGTTTCTGTCTCAGATGATTAGGTGGATGGAGGCAACAGCAGGCAATGGCTCCCCAGAGAGGAAACGTAGGACAGATTTAGGAAGAAGGTAAGAATTCAGTTTTAGTTACATTAATTTGAACTGTTTTGCATCTCCTTCCTAAAACTTGCACAAGAATCAGGTAGAAGACCGGATGTACATTAGCCCAATCTCACTAGGAAGCCTTTCCTCGACTGTCCCTCCTA
This sequence comes from Anoura caudifer, assembly GCA_004027475.1. Lineage (NCBI taxonomy): Eukaryota > Metazoa > Chordata > Mammalia > Chiroptera > Phyllostomidae > Anoura > Anoura caudifer. The sequence goes on from PVKU01007362.1 coordinate 56,045, forward strand.
CCTCCATCCCATTTACCTTGGTCATCACACTTACAAACTTTTGCGTGAGCTGCATGAGTGCCAGCGCTTTGTCTTTAACTTTGAATCCCTCTACCAGCCACAGTATGAAATGCATCGCATGAAGTCAATAAAGTGTGATGGGTATAAATGAAGATTGATTGACCTGGTCACAGTTAAGAGACCAGAAGTGCAGGGGTTGAGTTTAGATAATGAAGAAGGATGCTTTTTCATTACAAGGAAGAAAGAAAAGGTAAATTATAGAGAAGTTGTCACCAAATAGCCAACTTTGTTTTGCACCCTTTACCAAAGGAAGTCAGGGTTCCTGAGTCACTTTTATGAGGAAAAAATCCCAAATTGACTAAGCACACATTTGTGAAGTGGAGTCAGAGACAATTACTTTGACCCACTTTGAATTTATAAGCAGGAAGAGCACAATGCTTACTCCACTATTAGCACTGAATGGATGTTTAATCTTGCATTTAGGAAGCTCACAGTTAACAACCGCTAAATGAATGGGAAAAAACTTTTAGGTTGCCATAAGGATATGGGCCCTCATGACAGGAAGTAAAAGATAAACATGTTCAAGTTAAATCAATGTACTTTAACCAATTCCACATGTTTACTCCTCTCAACACGACCCTGAAAAGCTGAGTATGAACCAGTGTTTTATTAACTTACTAAAAGCTTAAGGAGTCATTTAAATTTTAACAGGTAAGACTCATTAGATGTTAGATTATTTTTTATTTACATATGCAAATAAAGAACAAGATGCAATACTCCCATCTATTCTGGGAACTGCAGAAAGACCCATGATAACACTTTGTTACTCTTTTCACTTGGACAAAGGGATTTTTAAACAACCTTTTTTATACTTTTGCTTTGACTATCTTTTATTTAGGTACCCTGGTTTGCTTCAAATTCTTCCTGCCCTTGCTCCAGTACAAACAGGGCAAGACTTAATTTACAAGATAATAAGTGTGCATATTCAACAGAAAAGTCAATCCACCTGTCCTCAGTTGCTGCAGGTTGCTACTATGGAAACAAGTAAACCCATGGATACAGATACAAACAAACCACTGTGCTGCTCTCTCTGCTCCCTAACGAGAACTCCCTTCACAGCACCTTTCACTGCACCCGCTGCTGTTGTACTATCTTGAAATGACATTACCAAGTGGATTGAACTTTGCTCTTCTCTCTTAGGTTATTAAAAATTAAAATGACCTTTTTCATATTACAAAAGCTATATTTTGCATTATAGAAAAATCTAAATATGCAAATGGGTTCAAAAGGAAAGAAAATTACTCCTGAGGCCATTGGACTGCCTGCTAATAGATCAGTTGGGACTTGAGTGATTAAATGAAAAACTGAGAAAAACATTGAGCAATAACTACTTTTACTCTCACAGTATATATCAGTGATTAGCAAATTTTTCAAATTTGCAAAACCTTTTTTTCCAATGAATCTTACATTGGATATTAGTACACAGAACAGATTTTAAAACTAGAGGATGGTGGTCTGAAGCCCAAGGGTTTGGCCCACAACCCCCAAATTGAGTCCTAAGGCACCTCTTGGCATCTCACATTTCTTCAGAGCAAAGTTAAAAAATCCACTGGAATTTGCTATTCCAGACCTTTATCTTATGAAATTTTTTAAAAAATAAAGTAATAAAAATTAATACTTATATGCATCAATTTATAAAAAGAGGATCATATAAAGAGTACCTTTGCCTTGGCTGGGTGGTTTAGCTGGTTGGAATGTCATCGTGTACACTGAAATGTTGCAGAACAGACCCAAGGTGGGGTGCACGATATATTATTAGTGAAAGGACCCCCTGCTAGGTTCGCTATGTCCGCCACCAGAGGAAAGGCGTCTCTCAATGCCAGAGATTTCTGAAAAGGAAAGGAAATATTTATTTAAAGCTATACAGACTTAGAGTAGTGACTTAATGTCTTCATTAAAATATTAAAGCCCTTTAGGATACCCACAGACGCACACAGTCCTTCCCTCTCCCTCTGCCCTAATCTGGGGGTACCATATCTCAGGAAAAAAAGTAGAAGTCCGTGATTCGGGCTCCTAGCACCATCATCTGTGTCGCCACCATGATCTCCAGTTAATCCAAAGCCATGTGGCACCTTCTCATGGCCTACCAGCAAGAGTCCTTTCATCTCTTCTCTTCCAGGCAGTCTCTCCTGCTTCCTAAGCCACATGGTGAAAGGGAGCACCCCAAAGCCACGTGGTACTCACTCTCACCAAAGTTGCATGGTTCTCCCTTCTCATGGCTGCCTAGTCTGGGTTTAAATCCCCGCACCAATCTTCCTCTGCAGCCCCATTTCCGACTCCTCCTACAATCAGTTACACCTACCAGCATTCCTGTATTATTCCAAGTTTACTGGGCTGCCATCGTAAGTCTGGGCAGGTGTGGCCCCATGGCATGGAGCCAATCTTCCCCAAGTTCTCACACAGGTGCTGTAACCAGGGGGCGCTGCCTCCCAGTTACATCTTGGGTGGCAGTCACTCCCTTCCATCCCCCTGGCTCAAAGCAAGGCCACAGCTATTCAACATATCTATGAAACCAGTTAAAGGTTGCAGATATGTTAAATGACCATGCCAGAGGTTAGCTGCAAAGCTGTTGCTATAACAAAACAGCTCTCCATGGTCCTGCTCCACGTGTTCCTTCCCCCAACTCACACCTGAGGGAGGACATCCTAGATATTTTTCTAGTATTTCCTGGATACCTTGAGTTCTGGACCCCATTCCAAATCCCTATCTGGGCCCCCCCTCTTGGCTACACCCTGTTACAAAAAGTTTGTGGGTTTGATCCCTGATCAGGGCATAAACCCTAGGTTGCAGGTTGCAGGTTCAATCTCTAGTCAAGGTGCATACAGGAGGCAACCAATTGATGTTTTTCTCTCACATCAATGTCTCTCTCTCTTTTTCTCTCTCTCCTTCTGCCTTCCTCTCCCTCTTAAAAAAAAAATACACATATCCTCAAGGGAGGATTTAAAAAATGCCTGAGTTTTCAATGGTATTAAAAAAGAATGAATTTCTATAATCTATTTTCATTTCAAAACATTATAAATCATGAACAGCTTTCCCACATCAAGATATTCCCTTCTATAGCATCAATTTAAACAGCTGTATAGTATTCCATTGTTTTGATTTACTATATTTAACCAATCCTCAGCTATTAGACATGGCATCTGTTTCCAGTTTTCCCCTATTTTTAAACAACAATGTGACGGGCATCCTAGTAAATAGTTAAATTGTGTGTGTTCTTTATCATTTCCTAAAGATTCACATTTTAACAGGCTTTTTAAAGTATATAAGCCTTGCCCTGGCCAGTGTGACACAGCTAGCTGGAACATCGTCCCATAGACCAAAATGTCGAAGGTTTGATTCCCAGTCAGGCACATACCCAGGTTGTAGGTTTGATCCCCAGTGAGGGTGTGTACAAAAAGGCAACCAATCAATGTTCTCTCACACATTCATGTTTCGCTCTCTCATTCTCTCTCTCTATCTCCCTTCTTTTCTTTCTAAAAGCAATGAAAAAATGTCCCTGGGTAAGGACAAAAAAAAAGTACATGTAAGCTTTTTTTTTAAAGATTTTATTTATTTATTTTCAGAGAGAGGGGAAGGGAGGGAGAAAGAGAGGAAGAGAAACATCAGTGTGTGATTGCCTCTCAAGTGCCCCATACTGGGGACCTGGCCTGCAACCCAGGCATGTGCCCTGACTGGGAATTGAACCAGCGACCTTTGGTTCACAGGCTGGCACTCAATCTACTGAGCCACACCAGCCAGGGCTAAAGTATATAAGCCTTTAAAAAAACATGCACATGGCAAGCATTGTTTTAATGAACCTGTAAAAGTGACCTGGAGTAGTGTTCCTACCCAAGGAGAATACAGACTGACAAAACAGGGATAGAGAAGCATTGCAGACTGGCATTGACAAATGTTTCCCTGGAAACACTGGGGATAAAGATCCAGCAGTGAGTTTGTGCCTGAAACATGTCCCACCTTACCTGTCTGGGAATATATCAGTGGTTAAGAAATGTCCAAATGAGTATTCATCTTTTCTAGAACTTTGCAGTTTGGCCCTGGCCAGATAGCTCAGTTGGTTAGAGCATTGTCCCAATATGCCAAAGTTGCAGATTAGATTCCTCAGTCAGAGTGTTACCGTTGGTATTTAACCAGGTATTTATAAAAGAAAGGGTAGCAAAGAGAAGTAGACATTGAGCAATTAAAAAGGGGGAGCATGAGGACTTCCAGCCAAGATGGAGGCATAAATGGATACACTGCGCTTCCTTGAACAACCAAAATTAAGGAAAACAAAGATGTGAAAACAAGAAAACAACCAGAACTGACAGAAAATTGAACTGTACGGAAGTCCAACAACCATTCATCCAGACCAGTAAGAGGGACAGAGTTGCAGCAGGAAAAAGTGGAGGTTGATGAACCTGGGCACGCAGGCAGCAGCAGCTGGCAGATCCCAGGTGTGCAGGCAGCAGCTAGCGGACCCCAGACATGGGATGGCAATGGTGGAGACCCAATGAGGCCGCGCAAGGTGGCTGGCTGACCAGGTGGTCCCACATTCTCACACAGATAATCCAGGTGAAGGGGAAGTAATGGAAGGGACTGGAATCCAAGAGACAGTGGAGCAAGCGCCATTGTTCCTCTTGGACCCCGCCCCCACATACAGCATCACAACACAGCAACTGGGCTGCCGGGCCCTGGGGAACACCTAAGGCTCTGCCCCTCACTACATAACAGCTGCAACCAGACCAAAAAAAAAAAATGGCTCAAACAGGAGAACAGATCAAGCCCCAGAGCCAATTCATCTAAGTGACCAAGAGATAGCCAACCTATCAGATGCACAGTTCAAAGCACTGGTGATCAGGATGCTCACAGAATTGGTTGATTTTGCTCACACATTAGATGAGCAAACAAAGGTTACAATAAGGGAAATGAAGGAAAATGCACAGGGAACCAACAGAGATGGGAGGAAAACTGGGACTCAAATCAATGGAGTGGACCAGAAGGAAGAAAGAAACAACCAAACACAAAAGAAGGAAGAAACAAGAATTCAAAAAATGAGGAGAGGCTTAGGAACTTCCAGGAGGCGCCAACATCCATCTTTAAACATCCCAACATCTGAATTATAGGGGTACCAAAAGGGAAGAGGAAGAGCAACAAGTGAAAAACTTATTTGAACAAATAGTGAAGGAGAACTTCCCCAATCTGGCAAAGGAAATAGTCTTCCAGGAAGTCCAGGAAGCTCAGAGAGTCCCAAAGAAGTTGGACCCAAGGAGGAACACACCAAGGCACATCAGAATTCCATTACCCAAGATTAAAATGAAGGAGAGAATTCTAGAAGCAGCAAGGGATAAGGGCACAGTCACCTACAAAGGAGTTCCCATCAGACTGTCAGCTGATTTCTCAAAAGAGACCTTACAGGCAAGAAAGGGGCTGGAAAGAAGTATTCCAAGTCATGAAAGTCAAGGACCTACATCCAAGATTGCTCTATCCAGCAAAGCTGTCATTTAGAATGGAAGGGAAGATAAAGTGCTTCCCAGATAAGGTCAAGTTAAAGGAGTTCATCATCACCAAGCCCTTATTATATGAAATGTTAAAGGGGCTTATCTAAGAAAAAGAAGATAAAAAATAGGACAGTAAAAAGACAGCAAACTCACAGATATTAACAACCACACCTAAAACAGAAGCAAACTAAGCAAACAATAGAACAGGAACAGAAACACAGAAATGGAGATCACATGGAGGGTTAGCAACAGGGGAGTGAGGGGAGGAGAGAGAGGGAAAAGGTACAGAGAATAAGTAGCATAGATGGTGGGTAGAAAATAGACAGGGGGAGGGCAAGAATAGTGTGAGAAATGTAGAAGCTAAAGAACTTATGACACATGGACATGAACTAAAGAGGGGAATGTGGGTGGGAGGGGGTGTGCAGGGTGGAGGGGAATGATGGGGGAGACATGGGACAACTGTGATAACATAATCAATAAAATATATTTTTTTTAAAAGGGAGGAGCATGACCCTGTTCGCTTCACAGGAAGTTACAACTTCACACTCCAGGGGATAGCAGCCTTGTGCTCTGCCAAGGGGATTAACACTCCTCCCTCCCCCACTCCAGTACTGGTGGTTGGAAGGTGCAGGGGGATGTGCTTGTCCAGATGCCTGTCAGTCTGATTAGGGGGTGTGGACCTATCCAAGCCCGCAAAAGCTAGGCAAGTTCATTGCTTATTTTGTAAAGGTACCTGGTCCATCCCAAGCCCAAGCTAATATAAACACAGGGGAAAAAGAGTCTCTCTCTTTGTCGCCCAATGACTTGAACTCACATGGTACCCTCACCTGTTCTCTCCATGGCCCTGCATCTGCTAGGGCTGGGTGACCTTGTGGGCTCCGCTTGCAGGCTCCAGGAGGGAGCCTGAATACCACAGCACAGCAGTGGACTACAGGTGGAAACACATGCTAAGCCAGCCAATGCTGGACTGGTCTCTAATATGGAACAGAATCTCTGGACAATGGGTTTTGTCTTGGCCTTACTGAAGGTAAAATTGGACTTTGAACACCCAAAACTATTCAAAGAATATTAGTCAAAGTGTTTGTTTTAGGAGACAATACACCATTTTTCATAATGTTATCACTATTCCACATATACTTTGAATAATAAGTCTTCATCAAAATAACTTCCTTCAGATTTTATTTCATAGCTTCTATTCATTTTTAAAAAGCCAAAAGTCACTCGTAGCTGATTTTGGAAAACCCTGGAGGGTACAAAACAATTTCAGAAAAGCCACACTGTGAGCCAGGATGCCACTGTTTACTTTGGGGGATTTTTTTGTTTTCTGTTTTTATTGTTTTATTTTGTTTCTTTGTTTGCATTACTGGCTTCAACTCAGAAAAGCTTTGAGTGGGTCAGACAAGATGCTCAGACAAGATTGCTTGTGCTACAGAATGAGTTCCTGATTGTCGAAGAAGCTCTTCCATATAGGTCCTGACTGGGATTTTAACAATGTGGGGGTTTGGGGCAGTGTTCTGCCTCAGACTTTGATATGATTTTTACATGTCATGGCAGAAAAACCAAGCTTACTTCCAACAGTGAAAGAAAGAAAGAAAGAAAGAAAGAAAGAAAGAAAGAAAGAAAGAAAGAAAGAAAGAAAGAAAGAAAGAAACTTTTTTTTTTCCAGTTCCCTTTAAAATGAGACAAATAGTCTTGACTACTTCGTTCATCACTCAGCTGAGTGGTCAGATCTTCACAGAAATATATTTCCACCCACGTTTTCTTTTTAGAAAATAAACATTCTTTAACTAAATTTAGCCTTTGGTTTATTAAAATATAATTATTTCGTGTTCAGTCTTGTAGGGAAAAATCTTTTCCTTTACACTTTTAGGTTTAATGAAGTTCGGCAAATTAGACTGAAAACAAGACAGACTAGCAGGAGGAAAAGGTTTGTTATGCATGCATATGGGAGGATTCCCAGAGATGAAATGAAAATTCCAGAGAGATGGGCAGGCCAGGACACCTATATACCATTTTAACCAAGGGCAGTAACTGTGTGGAGAAGTGACAAGACCAAGGAAAAGGGTTGTTGGCTTCGAAGGACAGTAAATTGTGGAAAAGTAAATATGTGGGGAAAATAACAGAAGATAAGGGGCACTTTAGCGAGGTTTGCTTGCGCAGGTCCATCTTGGTGCCCACTTTCCATCTACTCACGGCTATAAAACTCCCCTGGGTGAGGGCATTTATGGCCATGCTCATTTCTCAGAAGTTTCTGCTTTTAGAGGGTAATGGAAGCTCCAAGAACACTTCTTTTATTCTCAGCTGTCTTCAGCTCAAAATAAATATGCCAAAGTGGCATATTTTGAGGTCATATACTCAGATCCCCTTCCCTCTCATAACTAAACATGTATTTAAGTAAAACTAAATCTCTAGCCAATGGCTTGCCACAAGATCATGGACATCTTTCCCATCATCCCTTTTTATTTCTATTCACATCATTCTTTTAAAAAGAGATTCCCTGCACTGGCTGGTGTGGCTCAGTGGATTGAGTGCTCGCCTGCGAATATAAGGGTCGCTGGTTCGATTCCCATTTAGGACACATGCCTGGGTTGCAGGCCAGGTCCCCAGTCTGAGACACAGGAGAGGCAACCACACATTGATGTTTCTCTCTCTCCCTCCCTTCCCTTCTCTCTAAAAATGAATAAATAAAATCTTTTTAAAAAAGAAAAAGACATTTCCTATAGTCTTTCAATCATTTGTGTTGGTTACAAACTTTTGCTTTTATCTTAATTTTTTTCTTTTAAATTGTCAAAATGTCTAACTTGCATATAATTTTATACAGAATTATATATTGCTTATTTCAAATATCAATTACTCATGGAATTCAATCACTCCTGTCAATTATACATGTTCACTCACCATAAGAGCTAGAACAACCCTAAGCAACCCATAGTGACCACACCTCCTTAATTTCCACAAACCACATAGGAAGCTTATTTATTTAGAGATATACCTTGAGTTGGGGCATTCCAAACTGTGTCAACACCACTTAACAGTCTTTATTTACTTTCAAAATATCTTTATTCAACTTTATTTCTACTAGATAATATTATGGGACAGAAATAGCTGTGAAGGTTAAAATAACAAGTCTAGCCTCCGGTGAATTTGCATTTAGCAAATCAGTTTATAAGAAAAGTTTAGTAAAAGCAACAGCTCCTAATTACAATTATCACTTCTCTAGGGACATTGTTCAGAAATGGAAATGACTATATAGCTGCTCTTTAGTTGTAATTGATTAGTAGTTAATAGGTATGCTTGGAGAGTGGTAAAGAAGAGAACAAAATTTATAAGTCAAACTTAGAAGTCAAAAGGCCTACAAAGATATTTTTTTTAAATCTTAAAAAAGAAAATCAGGGTAGTAGTTGTCGCTGTAGGGAAGGAGGGTTGCATAACAAGCTTCAGACACCTCATTAACTTATATTCCTCAAGCTTAGTGAAGAGAAAGAGGAGGAAGAAGAGAGATATGTTTGTTAAGAGGATTTAAAACAAAAACCTAAACTCCAAAAGATACTCTGATTCAATTAGTCGAGGTTGGAGATGGAGCTTTTTAAAAGCAAGGACAGCCCCTTTGAAGTAACTGACTTACAGAAGAGCTGTTAACTTACAAAGGAAAAAAAAACTGGTTAATTGTACCACCATTTAAAATTGTTTTAACCCTGGCTAATGTGGCTCAGTGGATTGATCAGTGGCCTGCAAACAAAAAGATTGAAGGTTGCTGGTTTGATTCCTGGTCAGGGCACATGCCTGGGTTGCAGGCCAAGTCCCCAGCTAGGGGCTTGCAGGAGGCAACCGGTTGGTGTTTCTCACGCATTGATGTTTCTCTCCCTTTCTCCCTCCCTCCTCTCTCTCTCAAAGCAAATAAATAAACTTTTTTAAAAAATCCCTCTTTTTCTAGTTATCTGGTTTCTTAATTAAAAAAATAAAATAAAAATAAGTCATTTTAACCACTTGTCACTTTTGCAAAACCAAAAGCAATCAATATGATGTTTGCTTTTCCCTGCATTATTTTATTATTTTTTAATTTATTTTTTCCATCACCATTCATCCCCCCATACCTTCTTCTACCTCCACCCTCCCAGTTTTATTTTCAGTAAAGTGGCACATCAGCACAGACGACTCCCTAATTTCTTATCCATTTCATTTTATGTTTGTATATATGTGTGTATGTATTTAGCCAATTTGCTATTGATTAAATCTTTTTATCTACCCTTTACTTTTGCAAATAATGATGCAATAATGAACCTTGCATAGACATCTTTTTTTCTCCCAAGAATATCTGTAGCATAAATTTCTACAAGTTGACATGCTAGATCAAAGGCTGTATGTGACTATACATGTTAGTTATTTTGGCAGGTATTGCCAAATCCTGCCCATGTGCATTGTACTGCTTTACACTCCTGCCAGCAGTGTATGAGAACACTGTTCCCACACAGCTGCACACACAGAGTACGTTACTAAACTGGGAGTTTCACTAATCTTTCAGGTGTTCACATTCTTTTTTCATTCTTTTGTTGGATTACTAGTTTTTGTCTTTTTGATTTCTAGGAGCTCTTTTTTCTTTTTTTTATAATTTTTGCTTATTGATATTATACAGAGAGGAAAAGAAAGAGACAGAGAGAGAGACAGAGAGAGAGAGAGAGACATCGATTTATAATTCCACTCATTCATGCACTGATTGGTTGATTCCTGTATGTTACCTGATCAGGGATCAAAGCCACAACCTTGGAGTCTCTGGGTGATGCTCTAACCAGCCAGGGCTGTAAGAGCTCTTTATATACTTGGAAGACCAGCTCATTATCTATAATATGAGTTGCAAATGTTATATTCCTCAGTTGTCTGTCTTTAAATTTTATGTACATTTTTGTTTGTTTTATGTTTTGGGGTTTGTTTGTTTTTTTGCTTTTAGTTTTATTTTCATGCAAACTTTGTTTTTATGTTACCAATTCATCAAAAATTTTTTTTATGACTTCTGGATTTTGAGTCGTAGTTCAAAAAGCTGGGCTCACTCCAAGGTTTTAAAGGAATTCTTTCTGTTTATTTCCAGAACTTTCAGGGTTTTATTTTTCACATTTATATCTTTGATCCATTTGGAATTTATCTTGGGATAAGATGTAATGTGTAGAAGTAACTTTATATTTTCCGACACCGGTATTATTAGGCTTTATACTATGTTTTAATATACAGTTTTCTATCTCCCTCTATCATTGTTCTTATTTTCAGGTTTTCCTAGCTATTTTTCGAATATACAATTTAGGATCAAGTTTTCAAAACCAAATGTTTGCAACAAAATAAACATTGAAATTTGGGGAAAGGAGTTGAATTAAATTTATAATCTACCTAGGGAGAATTAAGATATTTATAATGCTTAGTCTTCCCATCAAGAACATTATCTGGCCTGCTATTTGTTCAAATTTTCTTTTCTATCTTTAAGAATTTTTTAATGTTTTCTTCATGAGTCTTACACATTTTTTTAGTTTATTCCTAAGTAATTTAATTTTATTATTGTTGCTGTTGTTTGTATTGTAAATGGCATTGGTCTTCTTTTGTCTGATTATAATTTGTAAATATATGTAAAGCCATTAAGTCTACAATCATAATACCTACAAATAGTAGTAATTTTACTTTCTCCTTTACAATTTTTACACCTTGAAGTTCTTTCTCCTTTCTAATTGCACTAGCTAAAATCTGCAGCATCCTGTTAAATAATAGTAGTAAAGATGGACATCTTTTATCTTATTTCTAACTTAATTGGAAATGCTTTTAAGTTCTGCTATTAAACATCATGTTGGGTTTTGTGCTGCGATCAGTCTATTTTACCATGTCAGGGAAATATCTATCTGTAGTTATATCATTCACTATTTTTATCAAGCATAGTTGTTGAATTTGATCAATACATGTTCTGCATCTTAAAGATAGTTATATAATTCTTCTCAAACCTATTAATATGATGAAATATATTAATATATTTCCAATATTGACATTTCTAGAAAAAATCCTAGCCCTTGTTTTATTTCCTCCTGCTTCTCACCATTACCTCCATAAGTTCTTTTTTAAATTATATTTTATCGAATATGCTATTGCAGTTGTCCTCATTATCTCCATTTGTCCCCCACCACCCAGCATCCCCCACTCCTTCAGGCAATCCCCCCACCATTGTTCATGTCCATGGGTCATGCATAGGTTCTTTGGCTACTTCATTCCCTATACTGTACTTCACATCCACCAGGCTGTTCTGTAACTACTTATTTGTACTTCTTAATCCCCTTACCTCTTCATCCATTCCCCCAACACCCCTCCCATCTGGCAACCATCAAAACTCTCTCCATATCCATGATTCTGTCACTGTTTTTCTTGTTTGCTTAGGTTTTTTTTTAGATTCAATTGTTGACAGGTATGTATTTATTACCATTTTATTGTTCATAGTTTTGTTCTTTTTCTTAAATAAGTTCCTTTAATATTTCATCTAATAATGATTTGGTGATGATGAACTTCTTTAGTTTTTTTTTTTTTTCTTGTCTGGGAATCTCTTTAACTGCCCTTCTATTATAAATGATAGCTTTGCTGGGGAGAGCAATCTTGGCTGTAGGTCCCTGCTTTTCATGACTTTGATACTTCTTGCCAGCCCCTTCTAGCCTGCAAAGTTTCTTTTGAGAAATCAGCTGACAGTCTTATGGGAACTCCCCTGTAGGTAACTAACTGCTTTTCTCTTGATGCTTCTAAGATTCTCTGTTTATCTTTAAACTTTGGCATTTTAATTATGATGAATCTTGGAGTGGGCCTCTTTGCGTCCATCTTGTTTGGGACTCTCTGTGCTTCCTGGACTTGCATGTCTATTTCCTTCACCAAGTTCAGGAAGTTCTCTTTTATTTTTTTCAAAGATATTTTCAATTTCTTGCTTGTTCTCTTCTCCTTCTGGCACCCCTATAATGTGAATATTTGAACACTTGAAGGTGTCCCAGAGGCTGCTTATACTATTCTCATTTTTATGAAATCTTTTTCCTTCTTGTTATCCTGATTCACAGTTTTTCACTTCCTTGTGTTACAAACCATTGATTTTATTTTCAGATTCATCCACTCTGTTGTTGATTCCCTGTAAATTGTTCATTATTTTAATTGGTGTATCCTTCATTTCTGCGTGAATATTTTTTATGCTGTTGAAGTCTTCACTAAGTTTCCTTAGCATCCTGTTAACCAAGGTTTTGAACTCTGCATTTCGTTTAATTTTTTTTTTTTTCTGGCACCAAGGGAAGCTTTGTCTTGCAGAACCCCCCCTCCCCCGCCCCATCTATTGCAGATGAGAATAAGTCTACCAAGAAGTGATCTGCTTGGGGAGGAAAGGTGGCCACTCTCTCAGGGGAGAAGGGCCTTGAGCCTGTTCCTCAATGGGCCTTTCTTGGGTTTAATTTGCACAGGAATACAGGAAAAGCTCATCAATCATTGTCAGGCAGTAATGATCAAACAATAGATACCATTCAAAGAACTCTGAGGGCTTATTCTGAGTCAGGGTCAGTTAGCTAGAGGGCCATACAGCTTTGGGGAAAAAACTCATTTCATGCTTGGACCCTTATCAGAAAATTGAGGGCATTCTTACCAAAGCAGGTTTCACGGGATTTTATGCATTCTTTCTTAGGCCTGATCACCCCGGGGAACCCACCCATTCCTGCCTAAGGCTGTACTGCCCTCTGTCATTGTTTCAGGCTTAAGTCAGGCAGGGGACATAAGACAGCCATTTTTACACACAGAATGAGGACTCAGGCTATGTCAAAGCTAAGAGGCAACAGTCCATCACCCCCTTTTTCTATAGCCCCCCAAGTCCCTCCCTGCTGGCCCCATTGCAACGGTGCCTTTTTTTTTTTTTTTTTTTTATAAAATAGTTCAATGATTTTTGTTAGGTCATTCTTATTTCTTTTTATTTTTTAATTATATTTTATTGATTATGCTATTACAGTTTTCGCATTTCTCCCCCATCATCCCCCTCCACCCTGCACACTCCCTCCCACCCACATTCTCCTCTTTAGTTCATGTCCATGTGTCATAAGTTCTTTAGCTTCTACTTTTCCCACACTATTCTTGCCCTCCCCCTGTCTATTTTCTACCCACCGTCTATGCTACTTATTCTCTGTACCTTTTCCCCTCTCTCCTCCTGCCACTCCCCTGTTGCTAATCCTCCATGTGATCTCCATTTCTGTGGTTCTGTTCCGGTTCTAGATGTTTGTTTAGTTTGCTTCTGTTTTAGGTGTGGTTGTTAATATCTGTGAGTTTGCTGTCTTTTTACTGTCAAATTGTTTATCTTCTTTTTCTTAGATAAGTCCCTTTAACATTTCATATAAGGGCTTGGTGATGATGAACTCCTTTAACTTGACCTTATCTGGGAAGCACTTTATCTGCCCTTCCATTCTAAATGAAAGTTTTGCTGGATAGAGCAATCTTGGATGTAGGTCCTTGCTTTTCATGACTTGAAATACTTCTTTCCAGCCCCTTCTTGCCTGGAAGGTCTCTTTTGAGAAATCAGCTGACAGTCTGATGGGAACTCCTTTGTAAGTGACTGTGCCCTTATCCCTTGCTGCTTCTAGAATTCTCTCCTTCATTTTAATCTTGGGTAATGGAATTATGATGTGCCTTGGTGTGTTCCTCCTTGGGTCCAACTTCTTTGGGACTCTCTGAGCTTCCTGGACTTCCTAGAAGTCTATTTCCTTTGCCAGATTGGGGAAGTTCTCCTTCACTATTTGTTCAAATAAGTTTTTCACTTATTGCTCTTCCTCTTCCCCTTCTGGTACCCCTATAATTTGAATGTTGGGATGTTTAAAGATGTCCTGGAGGTTCCTAAGCCTCTCCCTATGTTTTTGAATTCTTGTTTCTTCCTTCTTTTGTGTTTGGTTGTTTCTTTCTTCCTTCTGGTCCACTCCATTGATTTGAGTCCCAGTTTTCCTCCCATCTCTGTTGGTTCCTTGTGTGTTTTTCTTCATTTCACTTATTGTAGTCTTCATTTGTTCATCTAATTTGCGACTAAAATCAACCAATTCTGTGAGCTTCCTAATCACCAGTGCTTTGAACCGTGCATCTGATAGGTTGGCTACCAGTGCTTTGAGCTCTGCATCTGATAGGCTGGCTACCTCTTGGTCACTTAGATAAATTAGCTCTGGGGCTTTGATCTGTTCTCCCATTTGAACCATTTTTGGTTTGGGGTTTTTTGTTGTTGTTGTTGTTGTTGTTTTTGGTCAAGTTGCAGCTGTTACATAGTGAAGGGCAGAGCCTTAGGTGTTCACAAGGGCAAGGCAACCCAGTTGCTGGGCTGTGATGCTGGATGTGGGGGTGGGGTCCGAGAGGGAACAATGGCACTTGCTCTGCTCTCTCTCTAATTCCAGTCCCTTCCACCGCTTTCCCCAAGCAAATTGGGCCCTTCTGGTGCTGACCTCCAGGTGGGTGGTCCTGCTCATGCTCCAGGACCCTATGGGTCTCCCCAGTGAACTCTCCTGTGAGGCTGGGACTCCCTCCTGGCACCTCAGCCCCCACAAGTGTTTTCAATCGATGCCTCCAGGCTTCACTTCCTGGCGCTGGGGCCCTGCGTCGTGCAGTCTGTCTTGCTGCTTGTTTTTGCCTGGTTTATCTGCGCACAAATGTGTGTCCATGGTCAGTCACCTTATGCTCCCCCCTTGGTCTGCTCATTGCTTGGCAACTGCCACCTGTGCACCTGGGTATGCCAACTGTCGCCTGCACGCCTGAAACCACCAGCCACCACCTTCTCCCGCCGCAATCCCTCTCCAATGGCCACTGACTCCGCCCCTCTTACCAGTCTGGGTGAATCATTGTCAGACTTCCGTACAATTCAATTTCTATCTGTTCTGGTTGGGGTTTTTTTAGTTCTATATTTTTGTTGTCCTTAATCTTGGTTGTGAGAGGAGGCACAGTGTGTCCACCTATGCCTCTGTCTTGGCCGGAAGTCATGACAATGCCTGTCTTAATTCATCCCTCCCTTGAGGAATCTTACTGGTCATTGGCTAACCAGTCATCTGCCCAGGGCCAAGCAGGGTGAAGTAAAGGGGGCAGAGGCAGCGCCCCAGCTAGGAAAATAAACTTTGTCTCCTTAGTGGCTTATGGTTCCAAGGTCTTTTACTCAGCCTTAGCCATGGGGGGTTACAGCTTCTGAAACCTGGCAGGGTGGTTCCCAACATGGGCATTTTGATCTCTTCTTTGCTTTGGACCCTGTTTCTTTATCTTCTCCTTTTGGCAGCCTCCCTGTGTTTGTTTCTATGTATTAAGTGGAGCTGCTTTGACTCTGTGTCTTGGCAGTGTGGGCTAATGTAGTAGGTGTCCTGTAGGGTCCAGTGCCACAGCCTCCCCTATCATTCAAGCTGGGTTCTCAAGTTGTGCCCTTCGTGTGGGCTGAGTACATCCTCCTCTTGCAGTTGAGCCTTGACTGCTTTTGGCAGGTCCAAGAGAGGATTTACCCAGGCCAGTCAGCTGCAAGGACTAGCTGTGACCACTGACCACTAACCACTACCCTCCATGGAGGATCAGCAGTTCTGGGTCAGGGTGGTGTTGCCCCAATGTGGTCTGTAGCTATCCACTGGGTGCACAGCCTCTGGGGTTTCCTGGGTGATGCAGGCCAAGTTCAGCCCCCACCTGTGTTCTGCTCAGGACCTCTCTGCATGAGCTATAAAGCAGCTGCATATGGCTTCTACTTTTGCTGGGCTTGGAAGTTCCCAGGCAAAGTCAAGCTGCAAACCTAGGCTACCTTCTGCTAGTGCTGGGTTTGGGGCTGAGGGCTCAGCGAGGCTGGCTGTTACTTGTTTGATAGGATTTAGGAAGTTATGAAGCATGAGCAAGACCAGCCGTTCATAAGGAAAAGCCACTGTTAACAGCTTTGTTGGACCCATCAGTTGGGAGGGACAGAGCCTCCGGGTTGTTTTCTTGTTTCTAAATCTTTGTTGTCCTTAATTTTGGTTGTGAGAGGAGGCACAGTGTGTCTGCCTACGCCTCCATCTTGGGCGGAAGTCCCAAGACATGTATTCTAACACAGGTTCAAAAGGTTGCATATGCTGTTCAATGTTTTATATAGCTAATAACCTAATTTACTAGTATATGGCACCCTTCAAAATTTGGCTGGCACTTTAAAATTTAACCACTTTATACATACCTCAGCAGAGATCAATATCTTAATTAGAAGCATAAAACCAGAAAACCTAAATTATGTCAGTGGAAGACAACCCCTTCCCACCTCTACCATGGTTCTTACTTTTCTCCCTAGTAGGAGACACCAGCTTTTAATGAAGACCAAGGGTGTTATGCAAGTCAGCTATGACTCATCAAGGATGAGAGTAAGGAATAACTTCTTTCTATTCTTCTACAGAGACTGCTTAGCTCAGTGCTCAGCCAGTCATCTCATCGCCATGGTAACACAGCCCTCCTTCCCAGCCTAGGGATCTCTACCTGCCTCAGCTGGTGGAACGGCATTGCTGCATTTGCAGCAGAAATCAAATAATGCTTTTCATTTAAAACCTCAGTGACTAACTTATGCACAAGGACTGGGGGCATAGGGATCACAGGCAGTGACCTTGATAGAAATGAGCAGAACTAGCCCAATGTTTGTAAGATTCATCTTTAGCATCATTTTAGCCTTCGGTAGCATAGAAAATCGATGACTCAGAACTCAGCAAGCTCATAGAACAGCAGGGGTTAGTACCAACTAGAAGGATTTCCTGTTCTCTGAAGAGCTGGCGCTTTCTACAACAAGCCTGAGGGATTTTTAGGGCTGCCCCCAGCTGGTGCTCCTCAGGACCTGGCCCCACACTGCCCCAGGGCTGGATCAGGATCTCCCTCCCTCTCTCTCTCCCCTTCATTCTCTTCAGTTTGCTGCAGTCTCCCTTCAGGCTTCATTTGGAGTGACTGCTTGCCTGGATGATCCATCTGTCCCCCTCACTGTCCCTATCATTCTCCCTCCTGCCACTGGTGGTGGGCACTGCAGTGTCTGGAAAGGGGACCTGTTTGTTCCTCATCCAGGCCCTTGTTTTCATGGTCTATCCTTTCCTCTTGCCCTCATCCTATTCCCTACTCCCACACTTCCTCTCTCCTTTCTCTCTCTTGCTTTTCCTTGGTTGCTCTTCTCCCCAGCCTAAAGCACATCACTCTCGTAAAGGCAGCCACACATGCTTCACCCTGCTACAGACACTGAGGGCTATGGCAGACAGCCAGCCACCACGCTCCATGCCATACAGCACAGGCCCCAACACCCCAACATGAGCCCCAGTGAGTAGATATTCATAGTCAAATAATGTATCGTACACTGTGCACAGATATAAGCCACAGGTTACAGAGCCATATAAGTATGTGGCCATGATTGAAGTCACATTAACTTCAACACAACGTCTGGCTTGATCGTTCATATGCTCATTTCCCTCTTCTTAACCAACCAAAACCCAAGTTTAGTAGGTACAGCAATACATCAAGCTGTAAAGCATTACTGGGTATATTCCCCACCTCTTTACAACACACAAGCAGTGAGATGCATGTGGTTGTGAGCTGGGGCTTCAGGGAAAGCCCAGTAAAGAGGGCTGATCAGCTGAGACATACCCCTCTGCTTCTCTTTTTTGCCAAGGGCAGAATTATGTCCTTCTCCAAATGCATATGTTGAAGTCCTAATCCCTAGAATGTGGCTAATTTGGACATAGAGCCTTTAGAATAGTAATGGTTATTAGGTTGGACCCTAATCCAATATGACTGGTGTCTTTATATAAAGGGAT
The DNA here is from genome assembly GCA_004027475.1 of Anoura caudifer. Classification (NCBI taxonomy): domain Eukaryota; kingdom Metazoa; phylum Chordata; class Mammalia; order Chiroptera; family Phyllostomidae; genus Anoura; species Anoura caudifer. The sequence goes on from PVKU01007362.1 coordinate 74,358, forward strand.
TAGGATACAAAGAGGGAGACAGAGAAAGACCACGTGAGAACACAGAGAGAAGGTAGCTATCTACAAGCCACAGAGAGAGGCCTCAGAAGTATCTAACCCTGCCACCACCCTGATCTCTAACTTTTACCCTCTAAATCTTTGATTAAAAAATTTCTATTGTTGCCCTGACTGGTGTGACTAGGTGGGTTGGTCATCATCCTGCAAGCCAAAAGGTCGCTGGTTCGATTCCCAGTCAGGGCACAGGTCCAGGTTGCGGGCCAGGTCCCCATTTGGGGGTGTGTGAGAGGCAACTGATTGATGTTTCTCCCACATGTAGATGTTTCTCTTCCTCTCTTTCTCCCTCACTTCCCCTCTCATTAAAAATAAGTAAATAGAATCTTCAAAAAAGAATTTCTGTTTAAGCCACCCAGTCTGCGATACTTGTCATGGCAGCCCTAGTAAACTAATATGCCCTGCTTCCGTCTTCCCACCTCAAAATGGATGTAATGGGAAAAGCTGCAATAGCCATCGTGTAACATCACAGTGAAAACCACTGTGCTCCTGGGTAAGGACGTGGAACAGAAAGTTTGAATAGATGACACTACGAAGCCACCCTAGCCTACACTGTTTAAGCCTCTGTCATTTCAGGACTCTGTATTAGCAGCCAAATGCAGTTCCTAAGGAATATGACTGGTTACTGATTTTGCACTTTTTACTTAGGATCTCTGACCTTCCAGGCAAAATCCTCCTTCTACCTCCTTTCTGATTTTCCGGGACTCATCAAAAGGCAGGCTCACATGGAGCAATCTGCTGGCTCCAGGTTCTTCTCCTTTTTCACTTGGAGACAGACCCTAACTATTGTGTCGCTCGGAGGATCCCCCCCACTGCCACTGCTAACGGCATCTCCCAAGTGTGCCATCTCCCAAATCTAAACCCCATGCCAGAGCAGGCTGGCCTCTGCCCCTCCTCTGGGCCAGCATCGGCCCTAGGGCCTCCCAGCCCTGAAGTCTCTCAACATGCCAGCTCCTCCCGCTTCCAGCTAACCCAGGACGGGGGGCTGGGCAGGAGCACACACCACACCAGCCTCCGGGCTTGTGTTTCTCTCTTCAATCACATCAAAACTCCCCTCCTCAATTTCAAAGTGCAATCATCTTTTATTCACTTTTACTTTCCCAAAATGTTTGTACTAGTACAAACATTCATGGAAATCAGTTGTATTTAAGTCAAAATTATCCCCCAAACCACCTTAAATTTCAAATTCTAGGACCCCTACTTTAATATTCAAGAGAACGCCCACCTGTGAAAAGACCAGACAAAGTTGACCTTGGGCTAGTACTGCTAATGAATGGAGTAACTCCAGTGAAGAGGTTGTGTCTGTGTGAGCTTGTAAGCATCATGGGGCAGTCTGACAGTTGACAGCATCCTGTTACTAGAAGTGATTATATCAGAGCAAGGATAGAAAGCATGAAAAGATTTCCCAGCCAGTTCACCTTTCTCCCGTTGTTTCTGAACAATCATATCACTGATGAAATTCTTTTTCAGCAGATTTCTTTCCATCTGAAAAAAACCAAAACCCTCTTTTCCAGGCTGGGGGAAAACATACGCTGTAAGGTTTACTACGGCGACTCTGTCATGGAGGAGGGAGTTTAAATAGTTACTTCTTCTTTCTACTAAACTATCATTTCCCAAGTTTACATAATGAGATAATGTGGCTGCTATAAATAGAAAAGAATGCTGTTTTTCAAAATAAGAAGAAAATCTGTTTCTTTCAGATTTATTTTTATAAAAACCCAGTTTAAACTATTGGACATTTCTATTTTTTTCCTGGATGGAAAAAATGAATGTGCCAGCAGCTTGCATTTTTTTAACACCACTAACATGATTATTAGATTCTAACCTTAGTGCAGAAAAGTTTTTCCCCCATTCTCACCCTTGTTAACTTGGATTTTTTAGAGAATGTGAACATTCTGAAAAGTCAATCTGAAAAGTACCTCCCACGTGGTGTTTGGGGAAACTGAGCATAAAACATGAGACAGCATGTGCTTTTGTAAGACTGGCCAGACAGTCATTTTTTCTTTATCTTCATTGTTGACACTATTACAGATGTCCATTCCCCAGACCCCCACCCCCACTTTACCCACCTCCCCCCACACCCCTTGCCTCTGGCCATCGCCACCCTGTCATCTGTGTCTATGGGTCATGCATGTACGAACTTTGGCTCATCCCTCACTTTCTTTCATCCAGGCAACCCCCGCCCCCAGGCAGTCATTTTTTTTATTACAAGACATTTTTTGAAATCAACAGAAGAAATGCACTGAAAGCCAGCTGCACAGCGTTCTTAACAACTGGTGGTAAATAACATTTCACTTCATTTGGGGTCATTTTAGAATAATTGTCTAATTTCCTTTCCTCCTCTGTAAGTAGGAATGGTAATACCAACAGAGATGTTATGAAAATTAAATGATATATTTGTCCATTTATCCAATGAGTAGTCATTTAATTTTGATTAATTGAGGAGCTGATTAAGGAGTTTAAATATTTCCCTGCCCTTTTGTTTCTCTTTTTTTCCTGCTACTGTCTGATTTTGTTAACTTCAATACCTTTGGTTTCTGCATCTATGTGTGCAGACAGGGGTATAATAGGAAGAAAATCAGTCAGCTTTTCTTCTACCTCAGTATCTTCACATTAGGCAGGGCAACTGAACAAGTAAGGACTTTTATCTCCTGTCTCTGGGTTTTATTTATACATACTCACCTCAGCTTTTCACTCCAGGATTCTTTTTACTCGGAGCACTGAACCAGGATATTTGCTGGGGGAAACCACAGTCTTGCTGCCTTTTGCCCCTCCAGGCCAGGGTTGACCTCGGGCTCCAGCCCAAGCCCGAGTCTGGTGATAAAGACAACAGCCAGTATTTACTGATCACCTACAATGTACCAACTTCCCATCTGCTTCTCACTTAATATCTAATCTATTTGGCTAATCAGATGAAATTTCCGGTTTCATAAACCAAAAATGGTTGAATAGTAGTAATTCCATCTGGCTCGCCCTAATATTTTTCACTATTACTATGGCCAGCCATTTTATACATGAGGAAACTTGTTTCCTGGAAAAGCCCTGGATCTTTTAATCTCTTGCCTCTTAAGCTACTTGGAGGAAAAGCCTAACCTGGGAAACACCATCTTATAAGGAGAGACTAGGTCGGAGCAGCGCCTCTTCTCACCCCTCCAGTACCTCACCAGTGGGCCTCAGCCCCACTCCTCCCTGCACTCCGCTGGCTTCACAACCTCATCAAAACCCGGAGATGATACTCTTGAATTAACCATTTCAGTCTGTACAAAGAACTACTTCAAAGCATTGTTGTTTGCTTCAAAGTGTTTTTGCTGGTGCCATAGCATTTACTGATAAAATAAAGAAGTAATTTTGATAAAAGTTTATTAATATCATCATTGCCCTTATCTAGAAAAAAAGCAATTGGATGGATGGAATGCACATGTCCATGTATCTAGATTTGTCTGATTTACAAATGCATGTATCTTCTTTCTCAATCTACCTACCTTTTTTATGTTCTCATAGCTACCTACTTAATAAACAAAGTATGATTATTCGATTACTTGTCAAGACAAGTGTTAAGTTTGGAGATCTATTCCAAAGCCCATTGTTCTCTTCTCCAAACTTTTGTAATACTTATTGGACATCATTCATTTATTTATACAACAAACATTTATTTGAGCACTCTGATGGTTAACTTTATGTGTCCTCTTGGTGAGACTATGGTACCCAATTGTTTGGTCAAAGGCTAGTGTAAATGTTGCTGTGAAGGTATTTGTAGATGTGATTAACATTTATATTCAATTGACTTTAAGTAAAGCAGATTACCTTGATAAAGTGTCAGCCAATCAACTGATAGCCTTAAGAGTAAAGACCGAGATTCTCCAAAGAAGCAATTTTCCCTCAAGATTGCAACATAGACTTCCAGTTAAGATGACAGCGTAGGCAGACATTGCTTGCCCCTTCGCACAACCACATCAAAATTACAACTAAAATATAGAACAACCATCATTCAGGAATATCAGAAATTGAGCTCAATGGAAGTCTGACAACCATGAAATCAAGTTAAATGGAAGTCTGACAACTGCAGAATTAAAGGAACCACATCCATCCAGACTAGGAGGAGGGGCACAGATGTGAAATGGACTGGTCCCACATCCACGTGGATAAAAATTCAGGAGGGATAATCCAGGAGCAAGGAGTCCCGGCCCCACACCAGGCCCCTCAGCCCGGGGTTCCAGAGCCAGGAAGGTAAGTCCACACAACTTCTGGCTGCAAATACCAACAGGTATCTACTGACTTGATTAAGTCAGTAGAAGAAACTGCTGGAGCCCCAAACAGTTCTTCTTAAAGAACCCACAGATGGACTCAGCTACTCAGACTCACTCTCTCTGGGCTCTAGCACTGGAGTACCAGCTTGAAAGGAACCAGTGGTATACAGGGAGAAACTGAACTGTCTGACATCAAAGTGAGCAGAGGCCATTGTCCCTTTTCTAAACCTTCCTCCCACAGAGCCCACAAACTGGTGCTATACCTGAGACTCCAACAACCTGGCTAACACTGTTTGACATGCCTGGGAGATCCCCAGAGACTCTGCGCCACCCAAATGATGGGCCCACCCAAGTTGCTTTTCCATATGAATGGCTGGTCTTGGCTCCTAAATCCTATTAAACAAGCAACAGTTGGCTTGAATGAATCATGAACCTCAGCTGCAGCCAGATTAGATTCAGAGTTTAGCTTCACTTGGGAATCTCCAAGCCCAGCACAAGTAGCAGCCTTCTCAGATTGCTTTACAGCTCATGCAGAGAGGTCCTGAGCAGAACACAGGTGGGGGCTGACCTTGGCCTGCACCACCCAGGAAACCCCAGAGGCTGTGCACCCAGTGGACAGCTACAGACCACATTGGAGCAACACCACCCTGACCCAGAACTGCTGATCCTCCATGGAGGGTAGAGGTTAGTGGTCAGTGGTCTCAGCCGGTCCTTGCAGCTGACTGGCCTGGGTAAATTCCTCTCTTGGACCTGCCAAAAGCAATCAAGGTTCAACTGCAAGAGGAGGATGTACTCAGCCCACACGAAGGGCACAACTTGAGAACCCAGCTTGAATGATAGGGGAGGCTGTGGCACTGGACCCTACAGGACACCTACTACATTAGGCCACACTACCAAGACAGGAAGTCATAGCGACTCTACCTAATATATAGAAACAAACACAGGGAGGCTGCCAAAATGAAGAGACAAAGAAACATGGCCCAAAGGAAAAAATAGATCAAACCTCCAGAAAAAAGAGCTAAATTAAATGGAAATAATCAAGTTATCAGATGCAGAGTCCAAAACACTGGTTATAAGGATGCTCAAGGAACTTAGTAAGGACTGCAGCAGCACAAAAAAGATCCAGTCAGAAACAAGGGATACATTAATTGAAATAAAGGACAATTTACAGGGAAAAAACAGTAGAGTGGATGAAGCAGTGGAGAATCAAATCAATGATTTGGAACATAAGGGAGTGAAAAACAACCAATCGGAACAAGAAGAAAAAGAATCCAAAAAAAATGAGGATAGTGTAAGCAGCCTCTGGGACAACTTCAAGAGGTCCAACATTCACATCATAGGGGTGCCAGAAGGAGAAGAGAAAGAACAAGAAATTGGAAATCTATCTGAAAAAATAGTGAAAGAAAACTTCCCTAATTTGGTGAAAGAAATAGACATGCAAGTCCAGGAAGCACAGAGAGTCCCAAACAAGATGGACGCAAAGAGGCCCACTCCAAGGTTCATCATAATTAAAATGCCAAAGGTTAAAAATAAAGAGAGACTCTTAAAGCAAGAGAAAATAAGTTAGTTACTAGATGGTTGCCAGATGGGAGGGTATAGGGGGAGAGTGGGTGAAGAGATGAATGGATTAAGAAGTACAAATAGGTAGTTACAGAATAGCCATGGGGATGTAAAGTACAGTATAGGAAATGGAGTAGCCAAAGAACCTATGCATGACCCATGGACATGAATGAGGGTGGAGGGATTGCCTGAGGGAGTAGGGGGTACTGGGTGGAGGGGGGCAAAGGGGGAAAATTCAGGACAACTGTAATAGCATAATCAATAAAGTATAATTTTAAAAAATGATTGCAACATAGAAACTCTGAGTTTCCAGCCTGCTCTTCTGCCCTACCAACATTGGACTCAAGACTGCAATACAACCTGTTTCCTGAATTTCCAGCCTACAAATTTCAGACTTGCCAGCCCCCGAAATCATGTAAGCCAATTCCTTACAATCTATCTATCTATCTATACATCCATCTATTCTATGCACTGTGCTAATCAGTGGGTACCCAGATAAACCCACTGATGAGATGACCTCCCTTCAATGCAGAAGAAACATGTTGAGAGAGAAATTACATCTCAAATAAGGGCTATTAGAGTGAGAATAATGTGCTCTGTGAATCAAAAAGGTGGTGACTAATTCTGCCTGGAGGACTGAAGTTTCCTTTGTGGAGATGATATTTGATGTGGTCTTGAAGGTTGAGTAGGTGTTCTCAGGCCTGAATAGGGGTAGAGGAGGTGTTATCCAGGGAAAGGCATTATGAGAACCACTCACCAAAACCAGAAGCCTTGGGACTCAAGGTCACATTATAAAGCCCAAACGTGTACACATTATGAAGTGCTGCGAGACCAGGATGGAGAAGATTGAAATCAAGTTGTGGGGATGATTTAAATTGAGATGCTGAGTATTGAACAATTCTTAGCCAAGCTTGGTAGCGAAGTTTAGAATTTAGTGCTAGCTGGGACTTCAAGGCAAAAGGCAAAATAAATGTCATTCTGAGCTTCCAAGTTGGTGAACATAGAGATTTGGGGACAGTGGCACGCTAGCAGGGGTCATGGAAGCTCCGCACTGTCCTTTCCTCATACCTTGCACTCTGTGTCTCGTCCATCTGACTGTTCCTGAGTTACATCCTTTTAAAATAAATCAGTAGTCTATCCTGTGTCAATGTTGGACATAATCTGGACCTCCAGGTAACCCTCTGATTGCCAACTGAAGAACTGATATGTCAAGGCCACCTGATAACCCCTTGAAGGACTCACATCACATATACATCCACCTGCTACCCGTTACCCAGACCACTGGGAGGTGACCAGACCTCCTGGCACCCTTCTCCTGGAGACCCAGCATCCATCACCCTGACTGCCTCACATCTAATGGACACCTGTCCTGGACTAATCCTAGGGCTGATAATTCTCAAAAGCATACTTTTTACTATAAGAACTTTTAACTTTTCTTTTTCCTTTGGAACACTTCTGGATTTTTTCCTAGCTGTGTTTCCAGTTTGCACACTCTAAGACTCTTGAATAAATCTCTATCATTTATTTCTAAAAAAAAAAATAAACATTTCAACATAGGGGAAAACTTATTTTATAGGTAGCAGAGAATAAATCAAGAGAATGTAGCACTCTTCACTCAATAAGCATTTAGTTGAATTCTTATGCTAGGCCAGGAAATATTCCAGGAGCTAGAAATACAACCATGTATGAGGTATAGTTCTTAAGCTGTATAGCCTAGGGTGGAGGCAGAAAGGAATTAACACATTCCCAACCCACTCCAATCTACAACTAAACAACTAGAGGTCACATTTACAATGTCAATCATCTCCTTGCAAAGTCTCCTAGTTATTTTCAGGTACCCTGGGACATCGATCATTACCCTCGTGTTCTGCTCTGGCTGCCTTCAAAGATGTCTGCCCTGGAGGTTTCTGCCCTCAGGGCATCCGCCTCAGGCCACTCCCACTGCTCCCGCCCCAGCACTTTCAGGCACATACCTTCAACTTCTATGTTCCAGATGGTGGTTCCACAGGTGTACACTTAAAAAACAAATAAGTTTTAGTTTTAGTTTTCTATGGCAGCTATTAAAAATTTACTACAAACAGAAGGAAACTAGACTTAGGTGGAGAGCACACAGTAGAGTACACAGGGACCGCATTATAATCTTGTACACCTGAAAATTTATAATGTTATTAACAAATGTTACCCAATACATTTAATAAAAACAAAAAATCACGATATACATTAGATTATTAAGAATTAGAATAATGGATAATAGGTATGGGCAAGGATATAAAGGATGGGAACACTGTTGGTTATGACGGGGTTCAGGACATGCCACCCCAAAGTCTGGCATCTTGGCATGCTGAAGATCTTAAGTTGAAGGAATTTGAGAAACAGGCAAAAGCGAGATCACTGTAACCTCCCACCCTTGCTCTTCTTCCCTGAAACATTTCACAAAACTCCCATGTGGATGGTACACTTCCTGTACCAAGATGAAGGAAGATATTCTTATCACCAGAAACAGGGATTCGGGGGCTGGGAAATCTGTACAAAAAAACCTGGTTAAACTAACCACTATCCTGCTAGTTACTTCTTCACCATTTATCACTCCTAGGCCAAACCTGTTTATCTCCTCAGTTCTTCATAAATGCCCTGTTTGTGTAAAAATTCAATAAAATTTGTGTACCTTATCCCGTTAATTTGTCTTTGTCACCTTACTTTTCAGACCCAGCCAAGGATCCTAAGAGGGTCAAGGAGAACTTTTTATTCTCCTACAGTAGGTGACTCCTGTGACCATTCTGGGGGGCAATATGACAGTACTTAACTAAATTTAATAAATATACTCCTTATATCCCAGCAATCCTACTCCTGGTAAACTACACCAGAGAGAGAGATTCTCACACAGGTGAAAATACACATTGCAATGTTTATATAGTAGAGAGAAGTTTTAAAAATTTAAGGTGGAAACAACTCTATGCAACAGTTAAAGACAACGTGCTAGATATACATTAACAGATTTTTTTAAACTTCAAGCTCAGTTTTTAAAAGCTAGAAAAGGAAAAGTTCCCTGGCAAAATACCATTTATGTGAATTGGAAAACAAGCACACAAAAACATCATGTATTATATAAGGACATACTCAAGTTCAAAGATACATGTTAATACATTAGAATGGTTGCCGAATGGAGGAAGAAGAAAATGGGAGTGGAGAATTCATTAAAAGTAGTATTGCAAAATGAAGTTGTATTGGTCAGACTTCTCAATCTCAAACAGCAGAAACAAACAAACCAAAAAAAGGGGGCTCAAACAGCAAAAACCAACTCCGGTTGATTTAAATATAGGAAGGGGAAATATTAAGGTTATCGGGTAGCACAGTGAATCACCTGGGAGACCCAGAGGCTCTGCAATCAGAATCACAATCACAAATCACACCACAGATTTGGTTGGGTGAGGTCCCCACAGTTGCAGCCTCTGAAGTCTGGCCTACTGGCACTGCCTAAATGAGAAGAACCTAAATACTGCTGCCATGCTCTCCACTATCCAAGAGAAGCCTGCTGTCTCCAATTATCTGCATCACTAGCTATGGACTTAATGTTTGGAGTAGATGTATCACAATAACCAACCCTAGGTCACAGGTAGTGCCCCATCTGCAAAAGAGGCTGGAAACAATTCCACTTTAAGTTTCCATCAGGAGACGTAGTGTCTGCCTCCTCCTTCCAAAAGGGACACAAATAACATTTTCCAGAATCATTTCAATGAAACAATGGGGGTGGGAGACAATGGTAGTAAGTTGGAGAACCTATGAAAGATGAAGACAGATGAGTGTAGACTATGGAGCCTAACTGTGAATGGAAGGATAAGAGGGGCTTATAAATAGAAGAAAATGTGGAATTAATGGAGGGCTTTGCTTTTATTTTTTAGAACATTTTTTAGGTGGAGGAGGAGGAGGAGCTAGCAGAGAAAGGTTGCCACGGTTAGAAGCAAAACAAATGATTTTTTAAAGCCACTCCTAGGCACAGCCTGGGTGTAAGGATAAGTCCTAAAATGCAGTATAGCTGCTCTTCTGAGAGAGGAGGCAAGAAGTAAGGATGTATGAGGCCATGGATAAATGTTTAGATCGGGAAGTGCCGGTGGTAAGTGGCTACTGAATAGCCTCTATTTTATCCATGAAATAGATAAATAAGAACAACTGAGGGAGGTAGAGTTTGGGTTGAGTTAGAGGCCTTCAGAAAAATGGTTAAAATATCTACCACTAAATAAGAGAGGAGCTAACCATCACCAAGTAGAGGAATTATTGAAAGATGAGTACAGTTACAATTAAAGATTATAAATTTGAAGTGATTTCAATCTGCTGAATGATTGTTTTTCCTTCAGCAGAACCTGGCTGCCATGTGTGAAAGCAAAGGTCAATGCTGGTTTGGCTTTGTGAAGCTCAGGGCAGGTGCAGAAGGACAATCAATGGGAGCCTTGAGCTACCTGGTAAGAGAGTGGTTAAAATGACAGTACCTCAGACTGTAGACTAGGAAGCGAAGGCAGCCAAGAGGGGCCAGATAGAGGCATTTAAGGTATTTCAAATTCTCCCTGATGTTGAGGGTTGGAAGCTGCAGAAGTGGAGGATTGAGAGCTGGAAGAGCTGGAGTTTGTGGTTGGAGTGAGAGCTTTTAGAGGCTCAGGTTTTAGAGGTGGAGCTAGTCAGGTCCAACGCATGACCATTAAAAAGTCATAACCTTTTCACATGAGGTCCAGAGGATAGAGACAACTTAGAGAACCATCAGTAAAAAGATAAGCATCTTCCCTCTGCTTGGAAGCCTGAAATTAAGAGGAAGTGTTGCTCTCAGCAAGAACTAGTCCTAGATGGCATGGATGGACCTGGAAGGTATGATACTAAGTGAAATAACAAATAGCATATGATTTCAGTTATATGTGGAATCTAAAAAAGAAAATAAATGAAAAAACAAAACACAGACTCATACATACAGTGAACAAACTGACAGTTGCCAGGTGGGAGAGAGTTTGGAGGACTGTGTAAAACAAATGAAGTAATTAAGAAGTACAAATTGGCAGTTACAAAACAGTCACACAGATGTAAAGTAAAGCATAGGGAATACAGTCAATAATAACATAACTACATATGGTGCCAGGGGGGTACTAGGCTTATTGGGGTGATCACCCCATATGTTATGTAAAGGTCTAACCATTATGCTGTACACTTGAAACTAACATAATATTGAATGTCAACTGTAATTGAAAATTAAGAGAAAAAAATAATAATATACAAAAAGAAAGAGAGAGAGGAAGGAAGGAAGGAAGGAAGGAAGGAAGGAAGGAAGGAAGGAAGGAAGGAAGGAAGGAAGGAAAAAGTAGTCTTAGAGCTCATGCATTCCCATCTGGTATCCATAGGTGGCAGACATGACCCAAAATAAGGATTCTCTAAGAAGTTGGAAAAAATCTGCGATCTGAAAGCTGGATTATATAAGCAAAGAAAGAATTCTATCAGAGGTAGTCAAAGTGACAGTAAAGAGACAAAGGGCAAGATTCCCAGACCAGGAAAAGGTAATGGTAGCTAGAAGTGTTTTTGTTAACACGTCTAAAGAGAGAGAGTGTCTCTCAGGTTGTGGCTGAGTCCGTACAGGAAGCATGAATGAGAGTCAGAGACACAGACAGACCCTGACTCGGTGTCTCCACCACAGGGCCTGGGCAGGGGCACCTGCCAGATTCCTGCTATGCTCACACCTAGACGACATAGCCACAAAGATCCAAACACCTCTGGATGCCCTAACAACTAAATTTCAGAGCTTGAAAAGCTAAGTATCATCCCCTGACAAGTGGCACAAAATACTGCCACTAGATGGAGTTGAGTTAGGGTGACAACAGTTCCTCCCCAGGTAGGGCTTCTCTGAGCCACTGCCCGCCTACAGATCCACCACTGATTCCCGCGAGCAATCAAAGCAGGGACAGCATTCATCTTCCCTTTCCACCAACAGGAGAGCGCAGACCAACAGTTAAACTAATAAAGCTGTGGTGATTCGTCATGTGATGCTGTACAAGAATATTAATATACATCTGCAAGTAGATGTGGCATTTGCAAAAGATTATGCTAGGGCAAAGAAATAGGAGGGAAACATCCTCTGGTCATAAAATGATAAGGAAATGAACAGGTTCATTGCCTCCTCAGTAGAATAAAGTTGATGATTTGGTAATAAGGCTAGAGCTGTGAAGGCTTGCAGCCGAATCGCAGTGGGGCCCCACCGGCACGACCTATGCTGTGCGAACAAATCTTTTGAGAGCTGTAGCTATTACTCAAACCGCTGAGGCTATGTGAGCACTGTATCGAACAGCAGGCCCTGGTATGTAAGAATAAAGCAAATTCACCTCCCACTCTCCTTTCGAATATACTTGTTGGGACTTGCTCTTCCTCCTCCCCTGGATACAAACTGAAGCAGTCCCTATGGCTTTTCTAATTATTCTCAGGTCAGCTTTTAATATTCAGTCTCATGTAATAGTTCAAACTTCGAAATTCATGTTGAGCTGGGGCATCTCCTCCCTTTGCCCCAGCTCTGGCTTACTGCCAGCTGTTAGCAGCTTCTCTCTTTTTCCTACTTTGGGTTTTTACTATGTCACCTCTATCTTACTACCTGTGTTCCTAATGTTTCAAGGACAATTATTACTTACACTGTAACGATTAACTAGTTGTCACTCTTTGAATTGCCAGATTAATTAAAGTTTTCTCTTTCTCCAGTGAATACACTTGTGCAATCCTTGGAGACTCCTGACCAGAAAAAGGTCTTAGCAGAAATTAGCATTTGCCCCAGATGGTTCAAACAAAGAGACTCTAACAGAGGGCCTACTTACAGAGGTGTGCATAGGGTTAATGGAAGACAGAAGGAATGACATCACGTACATATTTGTAGTAATGGAAAAGTGTGAGAAGATAGGGTGAGGGAAGAGTGGCACCAGAGTCCAGGGAGGACTGAGATTGTGAAAGCAGAGCTGCCTGGCCATAGTGTAGTCCTGGAAGGATGCAGGTGCTGCCAAAGACACACACCAAGGCAGGGCAGGAGCAGGAAGAAATAACAACAACCTCCTTATTCAGTGATTTCCTGCCAGTGTCTCACATTAGCCAAACCCAGCTGGTGGCCGGCCAGCAAGGGAGCTCAAATAACAGTGTTCTCAGAAGATAGCCTCCTGGGGAGCATAATGGATCTAGGGGGACAAAGAGAATAAGCAGTACACCCCCACCCTCGCTGGGGATCTCTCGCCTCCATGTCCCCTGATGAAGGCAAGTGCATCTCTGCTATAATGAGTTGCCTGCTCTTTCCTAGCCCTCTGGGAACCGATCCTGGAATGTGACTGACAACTTCTTTGTGTGGAGGGCCACAGAAAACACTCACACATCCTTTACATGCAATATTTCAACATATCATATTGACAAACATCCTGTTACATATAATATTTGCTGCATTCCCCCTGGCTGGCGTGGCTCAGTGGATTGAGCTCTAGCCTGTGAACCAAAGGGTCGCTGGTTCAATCCCCAGTCAGGGCACATGCCTGGGATGCAACCCAGGTCCCCAGTTAACTGATTGAGGCAACCAATGACGTTTCTCTCGCATATCAGTGTTTTTCTCCCTCTCTTTCTCCCTCTTACCCCCTCTCTCTAAAAATGAATAAATAAAATACTTTTTAAAATATTTATTACATTCACTGAGCTGCTTAGAGCTAAGCATTGTGCCAAGATTCCCTGCATGTGTTTTCTCTAAACCTCACAATAGCTCACTGAGCCAGACAGTATCATCTTTAACCAAAGAGAATGATAGGGGAAGAGAGAGGCTGATCCAGAGTGGCCCAGTGACCTAAGCCACAAGATGGCTTTCTGTACCAAGCTGCATCTAGGAACGGTAAAAACCCTTCATGATTTATCATCATTTGTTTTGCTTTTTACCACTCTGCCTCATCCTTGAAATTGGCATTGCTATATTTAGCTCGCACTTGCAAACAACTGAGCTTGGTTCTGACATCTGAGATTTCCAAAGGGAATTGCTTTGCGTCAAGCTGGTTAGAGAAACCAAATCCCATGTGCCCTCCCTAATTGCTGGCTCATGCTTTTATCTCATTGGATGTTTTATTTGGAGTCCTTTAAGGAACAACTGCCCTTCTCAGTCTCCCCAGAGTGAGAGTTTTTCATGCGTTAAGACATAATTTAAAGGGCTCCCAAGGGGTGTGAACAGCATATGGTATAGTAATTTTGTTCTGGTAAATTCTGAAATGGTAATGTTCAGTTTTTGCCAAGAGATTGGTTTTCATCACAAGCTGTCTTCTTTCCTAATCAGATCTTTAGAGGAACTAAATCTGGGCCTATGTGTTCAACCCCATGGGGACCCTCCCAGGCCAGCTAGGACTGAACATAAGCATGTGTTTCCACTTACAAGTATGTTCTCTTGGGGTTATGCCAAGTGTGGCATTAAGACACCTGGCAACACTCTTCTGATGTCTTAATATAACCGAGACATGCTCTGCCACACCAAAGCAAGCTTACCTT